>JASCZI010241964.1:41198-56491 GCA_036250425.1 Stylosanthes scabra | reverse complement strand
AAAAGATTTACTATTACATGAAAAGGAATGAACGGCTATGATTCATTTACTATGCAACATAGTAACTTGATTAGAAATGGACGACCATGATTTATTGGGTTACTATACGCCATAGTGCCGCATAGTAACCGACGGCTCAATAATTCATAACAAATTCCTAATTATAGCCTTTCTTTCTTTTTGTTTTCTAGTTTTTGTTGTTTTTACCTTATTTTATTTTTTATTTCTGGTTCAACTTTTCTTTTTCTTTTCTACGCCAAACACCAACACAAGCTTTAATTTTTCGAAATTTTAGAAATAACTGCGTTGACTTATTTATTATATTAAAGAATACATAGGTAGGCACATACGTCAGACTAAAAATAATTAATTAATTATATTCATTTTCTCTTCATTCATTTATTTAAAAATAAATTGTAGTGTTCAATTTTATTATTTACTTATTATTAAATTTTTTAGTTGCGGTATTTTATTTAGTTAATTCTGATTTCAAAAGAAAAAACCTCTTTCATATATAGGCTGATAATAATTTGCAATATAATTTAGCTTTAATCCAATCCATCACATTAGTGATTTTAATAACTAATCTATAATCAAGTTTAAACATCTTTGTTTAAAATCTATAATTGACTAAATAATATGTCTGAAATCTGTATTAGTTTTGAACATCTGCTAGCTACTTAGTAATATTGAACGACTGAGATATAAATTATCCCAATTATTACTATCATATACCTAGCTACAACATAAAAAAAATGTAAAAATCAGCACAGTAGCACATGTCGCATTACCGTAGATACAAATATATAATATCATAATTTTGTATTACGACTACATATCATTATTAGTCTATTATATTAAGCATAACATATTCAAATTTTCTACTTAAGTTATTTCTTCTTAATTATATAGCCACACTGTGAAGAACAACAGTTTCAATGTGAGACCAGGACCAAAGCCAAGAAGCACACCCCATTCAAGTCCTTCACCGGTGGTTTGAAGCCCTTCTTCAACTAACTTCTTTCTCATCCGATCCAAGATGAAGAACACACATACGCTTGACATGTTACCATTATCTCCTAGCACTTCTCTTGACACTTTCATCTTCTCTGATTTTAAGTTCAACTTCTGTTCAACTTGATCCAAAATTGCAGGCCCACCAGGGTGTGCAATCTAAAATAAAGAGTTGTAATCATAAATACCTAAGGGATCAAAAGCTTCACTAAGTGTGTCATTGATGTTTTGTGAAATAATATCAGGAATACTCTTGTGAAGATAGAATATAAGTCCAACTTCACGAAGGTGACCACCAATGGCAAAATGGCTGTTAGGGACCATCTTTTGAGAAGTCCAAACGAGTTCAAAGAGAGGCTTCTCAACCTTTGGCTCAGGATCAGAACCAACGATAATCACAGCAGCTCCATCACCAAACAATGCTTGGCCTACAAGACTCTCCATGTTCGTTTTATTAGGACCACGAAAAGTGATTGCAGTTATCTCAGAACAAACAATGAGAACACGAGCACCCTTGTTGTTCTCAGCTAAGTCCTTACCCAAACGAAGCATGGCGCTACTGCCGAAGCAGCCTTGGTGGTACATCATGTATCTCTTGACACCTGGGTGGAGATCTAAGAGTATAACACATTGGTAATCGACGCCGGGTAAGGAAACTCCGCTGATGGTACAAAAGATCAAGTGTGTAATCTTAGACTTTGGCTGACCCCATTCCTGGATGGCTTTGGTTGCGGCTTCTTTTCCAAGGCGTGGTACCTCTGCAATCATCATGTCTTCCCTTGCATCTAACGACGGAGCCTTGTATGTGCAAATGTTAGGATTCTCTTTCAGTGTATCTTCCGTTAAGTACATATGCCTCGTTTTAATCATTGTCTTATCACCTGAAATAATGTGTAGTAATTGTCGATACACTCGAAGTTTAGAAAATGAGAAAGTAGTACATGAAACCAAATTTTAGTAAACCAACATTTTTAAGGTAAAAGAGGGGAGAATTAGTTTAAAATGAGAAGGAGAGAGAAAATTTGTTCTTCTTTGGAGGTATCTTTTAGGGTTTTTTGCCTATATTGGCTGAAAGTTGCTGTTATAGTGCTGGGATTATTGTTATAATTTGTTTTAAATGGAACACTACATCGTTTTTTGCATTTTTTGCTTCTTGCTTGTGAAGAACTCGACATTGTGTTCTGTCGAGTTGCCTATAAGTAGTTATTATTATTATTATTAAATAGTATATACGATATGTTATATGTATGTTATATAATATGTTAAATGTTGTGTAATAATTAATATAACACTATAACATTTTGTGCCTACAGCAATATATAATCAACACAATAGTTAAAAGAGTAGTACTATGGAATCAACATTAAGGAGTTAATAAATCTAATTATAAATTATTATCCAAAACTAAAAATAGTTATCATCCAAAAATAAAAGTAGTTATCATCCGAAACTGTACAAAATTATCATTCAAAACTTAACAAATTATCATTCAAAACACAACACAACTTATCATCTGAAACTTTACAAAATTATCATCCGGAACTAAATGAAATTATAATTAAAACAAAATACAACTTATAATTCGTAATCTACCCACGCACTACCACCGTCATTACCAACAACAGAACCATCAACACGACTATCACCACAACAACAACAACCACCACCTCACCAACACCACTACCACAACCGCACCTCACCACCACAACCACAACCACAACCACAACCTCAATACCACTTAACCAGCACCACCATTGTACATTTCACCAGTCACCACCACCGCCGCCAGACAGGAACGCAAGAAGAAGAAGAACTAGCAGCGGCAGTAGTGACCGAGATCTGGCTCCTCCCGTGGATGCACGAAGAAGAAGAAGACGCGGTGGCAACGAAGCGGCGGCGACGACCGAGATCTGACTCCTCCTGTGGACGCACGAAGAATAAGAAGATGTGGTGGCTGAGCGATGGTGGTGTGGTGCCGGCGTCGATGGAGGGAGGAAGAAAGGAAGAAAGATGATTAGAGTTTTTGATTTGCATAATGGCGGTGTTGGTGGAAGGAGAAAAAAAGGTAAGATGGGGTGGTGGTGAGGAGTCCATGAGGAATGAAGAAGAAGCAGATAGATCCAACCTGATTCTTGAAAAAGAAAAGGAGGTGAAGAGAGACAATGGAATGGAGGTGAATTATGTTAGTGGCTCCTAATTGACTCGTTAAAGAAAGGTTCCCTAGAATTTCTCTAGTTAAAAAGTGTTATTTAAAAATGAATATTAATTATTAAAATAATGAAAACAAGTAATACAGACAAGAGAAAATACATACAAATACGTTAAAATTCTTTTTTAAGATCAGTGATGTGCTCAGCATTGATAATTTTAAAATAATAATCAGGATATGTGCTTTGCTCAACAACATTTGGCGGATTTACTATTTCAATAGCCAATATGGTTGCAGGGCCTTCTGCCCTTTGAACCTTGCAAATCTCACTCACACTCACCATCTTTTCTTAATTATCTATGTGTTCTTTCAGATCGCAATATTTGAAGCTAAATTCGCATGATGACTTAGGCAGGGGAGGGGGGAATTTATATGCATGAAAGTAAGGGCATTTTGGGAAATTAAAGAAAATATCGGAAATTAGAAAGAATATTCAAGTCAAAATTTAGCAATAATGTCAATGTTTATTATCAAGTGAGTGAAGAGCAATTTCCATAGAGTATATTTCGAGTATTACTTTTAATATTTTAAAGAAATAAACTATCTTTAAATTAAAACTCGTATTGAAATTCATTGATAAAATGAAATTAATTTAATTAAGAATAGACGATATCACCGAACCAATAAAATATCGACATTTTTATATAATTATTGTTATTTTTATATTTTTTTAATTGAAACCAAGTATAATCAGAATTAATTATAAACTCAAATTGTAATCGATATCAACCAATTGGGCGGGTGGCAGTATGGGCTACCCTGCGGCGACACCCCGCTCTATCCCTAGAAAAATGTGTTTAAAATACTAGTTATCTCTATTTTTATTGGATATTGGTAGGTTGACAGCCTAAGTCTGTCTAACTTTTTTTATTTTCTTAAATAGCAATGCTAATTAAAATTAAACTAATAAAAAAGGACAAATAAAATCTTATCATAATTTAAATACAAATAAAATTAGTTTAATTACAATACAATTTTCTTTTTACAGTTTTTTACGATAATTCTTTATGTATATCTAATTTCACCAACCAAGCTTCAACCAAGTGATTTTTTTCACGCGCTTCTCTTCTTTCTTTTCTTCTTCACGTATTTCATCACCCTCTTTTATGCACTTCACTGCACCTCCTTCTCCTTTTCCTCCTCCTCCTCATCCTCCTTCTCCTTTTCCTCCTCCTCCTCATCCTCTTTCTCTTCGCGCCCCTCTTCTTCTTCTTTTTTTGTGCTTCTCTCTCATGCTAACACTCTCCCCTGTTTCTGCACCTCCTCCTCACTCTCCTCCTTCCCTCTTCTTTTTCGTTACACTTCCTCCTCCCTCTCCTCTTCCTTCTCTTCTTTGCTGCCTCCTCATCTTCTTTTTCTTCTTCCTCTTTGTTGTCTTCTCGTTATCCTCTGTCGTCGTCATTTTTCTTCTTCTTCTTCTTCTTCTTCTTCTTCTTCGATGTCTATTCCTCCCATCCGTTGTCTTTTTTGAGTTGTTATATTAGATTTTTTGTTCATTATATTTATAAAATATGTTCGTTGCGTTTACATTTTCTGTTCGGCGATTGCTCTGTTTTTGCAGTTATTGTTCTTGTTGCTAGATTATTTATTCTAAGGTTCAATTTGATCTGTAAAATCTTCATTCATGTTAGAAAATTGATTTCAATTGTTTTTCAATCTGAATTTGTGAAAAGTATTGTTTTCATTGGCTTTGAATTGGTGTGTTTTCTTTGTTTGGTTTATTATTATTAAGTTTAGATTTTCTACTCGCTGTTCGTTGTGTTTACATTTTTTGTTCGACAATTGCTCTGTTTTTTATGTTGGATTGTTTATTCTGAGATTCAATTCAATCTGTAAAATCTTCATTCATGTTAGAAAATTGATTTCAATTGTTTTTCAATCTGAATCTATGAAAAGTGTTGTTTGCATTAATTTTAGATTCATACGGAGGCGAGGATGAAGGTGGAGGCGGAGGTGGTGATGAAGAAGAAGAGAAATAGAGAAAAGAAGAAGAAGTAGCAAAAGAAGAAAAGGAGGCAGTGTTGTGCGTGTGTGAATTGTGGTAGTGAGAGTGTGAATTACACGCGCATGTGTAAAAATGAAAAATGTTTTCTTGGTTAGATATACATATAGCAATGTTGTTTTTTATTAAGTTGTAAATGTACATATGTCTATTGCAATGTCAAATTTCAAATTATTGCAAAAAATAAAAGGTAACAGTTTTAGCACAAATTTCAATTGACAAATAATTTCGAAAAAAAAAATATAACACAATACAACACAAAAATAGAAATAAAATTTTGTGATAAAAACATAAGAACTCTTTTTATTTTAAGAAACAAGCTAGGTCATCACATAACTTGTAGCATATATACAAGAGTGGAAAATAAAATAAATAAAGAAAATAATATAAAATATAATATAAATAGAAAAACTCAAAAATAAAAAAAATAAAGAAAAGAATAATAGAAAAGGTGAAAAAGGTAAAAGAGGCGACTATGTTTAAAATAAAATTTTAATTAGACAAAAAAAACCTTTAATTTTTTAACTTTTGTTTTTATTTGGTGAGAACTAAGGTGTAGTTAACTTCGCGTGAAATTATCACTTTAAACTGTTAGATCACAATTTAGTTAAGTATGTTAAAATATCTGACGATTTTTGACAAATAATTTCACATGAAGTCGATTACACCCGAGTATTTCACTTTTTTATTTATTTATTTTACTCCTCTTTTGTATTCTTAAAATAAATAAATTGCCTCTTTTGCTAGTTTGGTAGATTGGCCGAAAAAGTTTGGCTCGTTTTGTCATTAAATCAATTCCCTTGAATTCTAAGATAATAATGTATATATAACAAAAACAACTAAACAAGTGGTGTACATATTAAATGAATAGAAGAAAGAATACAACCTTACCGAAAAAGAAGAAAGAATACCAAAATATATATATATATATAAAATCCTATAAAAAAAAAATATAGTGTTTTCTAGTAAGGGTCTTATCAAGTATCACTTAAGGAAGGAAAAATATATCTGGATACAATTGTTAGGGAAATAATTTATTTTTATTAAAGAAAAAGTTCTTCTATCTTAAGCAAGAAATATGTTTTATTTAAAAAATTTAATAAATTATCTCCTAAACAATTGATTTTTATCTTTTCTATCTTAATAGAAAATTGTTATTTAATAAAAGAATCTTTATAAGAAAAATTAAAAATAAATATTTTTTAAGAGTCAATTAAACTTAAACTTATCCATAAATTGAATTAAAAACTTTTAGAATCATGGATATCTGCCCTGTAATATTCCTGCCAGTCTGCTACACATGGGCTACTCCTTTAAGTAATTTGTTACAATCTGCCGCTTTCTTTAATTGCATTGGCGGGAACCAGACGTGTTTTCTTATTTCCATTGGTGCAACGATTTTTTATTTTATTGAAAATTAGATACTGATATAAAACGATATTTTTTTATTTTATCTAAACTTTGTAGCTCAAATGACATTTGTCCTCTTCCTAATAAAGATTTTGAGTTTAAGTCTCTCCTTTATATCTTTTGTAAAAAAAAAAAATAGGTAACTGATATTTTTTTATCCAACAAATCAGCCAATAAAAATAGAACATCCATAACCACTGTTTATATCCATAATGAAAGTCAGTGGAACATTTATAATTTTTTTTAAGTTTTTTTTTTAGTTTTCCAAGATATCCCCTAACCGGATAGGCTAAGGACTAATTATCCACGGATCTGAGCTTCATTTAAGGTGCTGCATGCACAAGGTAGAATTTGAACCCCCATACTTACTTAAGGGGACTAGTGAGCTAACCACTAGAACATTCTTTTTTAAGTTTTTAATCACCTAAAATAAAACATTCGAAACCTAAAAAAATAGAATATTCAATTTTAATTATTGGCAGGTTACCTAGCATTGTTAAAAAAAAAAAAAAAAGGCTCATTTTGTTTTTGGTATTATAAGACTCGATTTAAGGCAATTGAAAATATATAGGCACTCCAGCCCAATGGGGATCCTCTAAGAATAATGCTTTTGGGCATAGGCGGTTAGGCCCATAATTCACCCAAAAAAAAAGAAAAACATGCAAAACATGAAAAAAACAAGGTAAGAGAATAGCGATAGAGAAAGAGAAGGAGGAAGATGGCATCATCGGTGGCGAAGAACATTCTCAAATCGATCAGAGAGAAGGGTTTCGGTGCCTTCCTCAGAGAGCTCAAAGATGAAGGCTACTTGTTCGTTCCCTTTTCCCTTTTATTTTCTTCCTGAATTTCTCAAATCATTCTTTTTTCTCTGATTTTCATTTCACATTTCAGGAGGTGCCTTCCCGACGGAAATCTCTTGTAAGTCAATTCCTCTGCTTTGATCCTTTTTCTTTATCATCTCTTTTGATTCCATAAAAAAAAACAGTCTTGATTTGATTGTTATCAATTTTTTTAGTCTATAGGGTTTCCTTGCTGCTGCTTATGTATGATTCATGAAAAGATAGGTTCTAGGGATTTGTTTTGATGCAATTGAATTTGAAGGAGCCTCTCCAATATTCACACTGTTTTTCAGCTCCATCATCATTTGATTGTTTATTAATCAATCTGTTGAATTGTATCATGAAGTGTGTGATTGTGATTATCCATGGGAAAGTGAGAGAGAGAACTGTTTATTCTAAGCTTACTAGCTTCAATGTTCAAACCACAAAGACATGTTTTCTTTCTGGTTTTACACAACAGCTTCTGGTTTTACACCAATACCCATTTCTTGTTCCTATCCAAATTCCCTGAATTTCCAAGGTTTCGTTTCTCGGATGGAAATCTCTTGTAATTCAATTCTTGTGTTTGTTATTTTTATTTTTCATTTGTTAGAGTGATTTAGTCACTAAAAGAAAGGGTTCTTCTGCATTACAAGTAATTATTATCATCATCCAGTGCTTGTTAGGACTTATGACACAATGTTACTGCCTCGTGTATCTTGAACTAAGAATGCACATCAAGGGGGGAAAACGGAAAATAATAATAAAAAAATCATTAAGAAAATAGGTACTTGCAGAAAATAAGAGAATATGTTATGTTTTAACCAAAATTTCTACTCATTTAAAATAGCTAGAAATGATGATGGGATTGAAAGCAGTTTGAAAACAAAATTTCATAAACTGGTGGAAACTGGTTTTTATGTTGAAATCGGTTTGCCTTATGTCAATGCTATTCAATTTCGTTTTCAACCATTCATAGTGGTTTGGTGTGGTTTTGATTTGGTTATTAAAAACAGCAAACCATGCCCACCCCTATATACCAGTATTTTTCCCCTGCCAGTCTAATTTTGTCTGAATTTATGTAGGCAAACCAAGATCCATAATATTGGTGCAACGCTTGTTGGTGTTGACAAATTTGGTAACAAGTATTATGAGAAACTTAACACGCAATATGGTTAGTTTTGGCTCCCTGCTATCTGTCTCTCATTTGTGCATGTATAAAATGATTTAAGAATTACACATGGCTGAAACCTGAAAGCAGTGAAATAAACCCTTAAAGCTCAATACTAGCTAAGGATCCTTACAGGCAGGAATGACCTTGTTCTCAACATAAACATTATAGCAACCTGACTATGACATAGCGAACAAGAAAAGGATATGGTGAAAATCTTATGGCTTTCTTAATCCTGACCTGAAAATAACAGTTCTGTTTTATGGTTCTTTGATGGCCCATACAACAATAATTACACGGCATAGTTAAAGTGGGTTGTGTGCTTAAAAAATGCTTTAAACTTTAAGGATTAGTATGCAGCCCCCCCCGGTTCTTCTTCCTTTCCTCCTCCTCCTCCTCTTCTCTCAAATTTATAGTTTCAATATAGTGTGTGCTCACATGAAATCTGGCAGGAAGACACAGGTGGGTTGAATATGCAGAAAAGAGTAGATATAATGCTTCACAGGTTCCAGCTGAATGGCACGGTTGGCTTCACTTCATAACCGATCATACAGGAGATGAGGTAAGTTTCTTTATCCTAAATCCTCTTTTGGTAGAGTTCCATATGGTCTGCAAATTTGCAAGTCCAAGATAACAATGTGGGTTTTGTACTTTTGTTGCAGCTTCTTTTGCTGAAACCGAAAAGGTATGGTGTTGAACACAAAGAAAATTTATCAGGAGAAGGTGAACAGTATATCTATCACTCCAAGGGACATGCACTTAATCCAGGACAAAGAAACTGGACAAGGTACCAGCCATGGCAATCAAAGCTTGAACCATGATTACAGTCCGTATGTGTTGCAGATGTTCCTGAATGTTGGTTTTTGACATCCTGGATAAATGTTTTGCATTTGTATTGAGGGGAAAAGCTGTGCTTTTTCTCATGAAATAAAATGAGTTACTAGATATTCTGTTCCATAAACTTTTCTGGGATTAATTGGGACTATGTGTTTTTGGTTAGCGTCTATTACACCCTGTACTTTGTACTAAGAAAATAAAGTAATCATTTGAGGTTACGATGTTCATTTTCATTTTAATTGTGCACATCTTTGTCGATGCTTATATGATTAGATCTTGATCTACATTTTATTTAATTATTAGAAGACAATTTCATTGAAAGAACAATTACAAAAGAAATGGGATTAAAGGAAGAAACCTATAAAGAAAAAATAATAATTATAAGTTTTTTGCGACTGTTTAAATATTGTGTGACTTGAGATCAGAACGCATCATAATACAAATTACAACTGCCAGGATATTCCAAAAAAAGCCTCCAGGCTCCAGAAATAAACATAAAACATAAATATCATAAATTTATACGAAAACATGCTACCAAATATTTAATTACAATCAGGTGACTCTGGAATATTTCTTGTTTCTATCTACCTCCTAAACATGCCAGAATGTTGTAGTGTTCTGCAGTACTCCAATATGGTTGGGGAGCTTTTTATTTGTTCCCATATCTTGGCTGAATTCTTCAACCATTCACGCTCAGACACAGGTCTTGTGAAAGATGGTGGCTTCATCGATAAAATCTATCAAACAGAAAACACATCCAACCGTGTCACAGATCAAAGGTATTATAACATAGGCCAAAAATTTTGGTAACATAAAAGATGCTGTTATACTTGGGTAACATGGGGGTATCCAAAGTCCCAAATTGAGTAGTATGAGATGCTTGCTGTTTATTTAAGGAGAGTGGTTCTTTCCCCTTAACAACTAGCTTTTAAGGCATAGGTCTGCTTTTTTTAGATACTTAACAGTTAACAATGGTATCAAAGCCTTAGTGGCTTGTTATCGGTGCCATGAAAAGGGCTACTTATAGAGTAAAGCTGCCATGGAATCGGCTCTCCAAGGGCGGTGTATTGTTAGAGACTTGGGTAATGCACATTGTGTTTATAGGGAATTCACTTCTGGACATGAGAAATTGTACAGTATATGTGGAGGGGGAGGGGGAGAGAAGCATAGAGAAAGATACCTGATCGCGTAATTTCCATAATGCAGATATGTAACTTTCATGCCTAGCTCTTGGATTTTCTTCCTTTTGCTTTAGTGGAATTGCATGCATATTTAGCATGCTAGAATCCGTATGACTTGCATGTTGATCCCCAGGTTTGCTTCCAGTGTGTTCTCTCACAAATGAGGATGGTTTCAAATACTGCAAAAGTGCCCTTCTCAACTGCACAACAGTTTTGGGAGTAAAGTCTTGATCATGCAACCTATAAAGCTCAACAGAAAATAAATATTAGTGTTTCTCTATGCAACAATCTTAATTTCGATTAATAGCAAAAAGACCCCAGTTGGCAGCGTGGACATACATATAGCTGGTATCACAGACCCCAGTTCTAAAATCTTTTTAATCTTTAAAAGAGGAATTCCTGAAAAATTTGTTAAGCCAAGATATTGGAACAAAAGGGAATTGGTCTGGCAAACAAGTCGCTAATGAAATCATACAGGAGGGTCGCTAAACTATTCAGTAGTTCCCTCCATGTTCTTTCATAGTATTAGGGATGCTAGTATGTTAGTCAGAGAGTTAGAGACTATCACTTGTAGGTTACAATTAGTAATGCTAATTACTTACTTGTTACCACCATATATAAGGGTGAATCTGTATTGTAAATTCAACAATTCTCACCATTTAGTAAATTTTACATCATCTATTTTCTACTTCACTCTCTCTTTTCTCCAAAAACGATGGATATCAACACATAGTTTGATGACATTTTAAAAATAGAGAGATTTTTCTCACTTGGTGTGTACAAAAACAGGGGTAGCCATGTACTCTTCACGTTCAGGAACTTTGTAATCTTTGTCAAGCCCCAAATTAGAGCTCTGTGAAAGTGATGAAGCTGGAAAGGATGGGTCTGATATCCCATGCTTCAGCAAGTCAACCTACAAGATAACAACTAGAGTGTGGTCACTCCTTTTTATACATTTATGAAAGTAAGTATCTGCAAAATATGTGCAAGGATTAAGGATTTTAAATTAAAAGGCCCAGAAACTACTTTTCTACCAACTGCAAAATATTTCTCTTTTTTCCATAAAAAACGTAATTTTGTTTGTCCGTACATAATTTGTTTGTCCATTATCATCTGAGCTCATCAATAAAAGGAGAAATAACAGATTCCAAAAGCATAAACAAAATTTGAGTGTAGTTACTGTCATTCTGACAGTGGATGCATACAACAAATAGGGGGAAAAAATTCAAACCAAGAGCCTATGACCTAAATCTTGCCATACATTACTCCCTTTCTTGGCCTCTTAAAAGTTTGGATGACAGGAAAACCAGATCGCATCAAAGAGTTGTTATGGCACACAAGTTTAGCCAAGTAAAAGACACCCATTGAATGCATTCAAATAACAAATGATACAGCAGATAAACCTATCTTCTGAATGACAACTTAGTTTACACAGCATGAAAAAGTCATTTTTAAGTATTGAACAGGAGTTGAACCATCTGTAACGACAACAAAAAGTTGAAGTAAATGACGTACCGTCAACATCAAATGCCACATGCTATCATCATGAACTCCATCGGACACCACCAGCACAATATGGCATATAGATACAAGTAGAATAGCAAGCTATAAAGATTCCTTGCAGCACCACAACATAGTCAAACTCACCAGATTATAGCTATACAAGTAATAAAAATTATCAATTGCGATTGGATTTTCATTGGAACGAAAGAAAAAAGAAATCGGGAGTTACAATTTACCTGAATATTCATAATCTCATGAGCCAATTCAGCTGACATTGATTCTCCAGCTATCACCGAAATCGTCGAAGAGCCATCCGGTCTCATCATCTCGGCTAAAACCGAAGCACTAAAGACAGGCTACAAATGCAAAATGAAAATCATAAACCAAAACACAACAGTTCGAGCAACCAACTAAGATATCATGGTGGCCCTTTTACCTGAGTATCAAGAAGAATAATCCGTTCAGAAGATACCCTGGGTTCAATGCCAGTAGAACAATGCCTTGCCATGGCTCTAGTCTCTTCGGACTGTGTCGAAAAAGGCGGTAGCATCCCTGCAAGCTTACAAACACATCAAATCAGATTTGAACACAAGGATTATGGACACTACAACACAGTAATCAAGCTTAACTAGTAAATTCAATAATTAAATCGCGTTAATAAGAAACTGACCAGGTGAAGTTGAATCAAAACCATAAATTTCGTTCAAAATAGTTGATTTTCCAGCTCCAGACGGTCCAATCACCCCAACCACAGTGAAGTCAGTATTCTCAGTCAAAAACTGCCAACATTTTCAAAATCCAGTTGCTAAGCTTACTCATTTTTTTTCTTTTTCTTTTTTTTTTTCAGTCTCAGTGACCTAATTGTAAAGACTATAATACAAGCAAAGAAAGGCGAAGGGAAAGAGGGATTTACAGGGAGAAAGCGATCGATGTGGAAATCCCAGGAATCGGAGAGAAGGTTGAGAGATGCGACGGAAGGAAGACGAGAACGGAGCTGCGCAGCTTCGTCATCAGCGGCTCCGCCACGGGAAAACTTACCGGTGACGGGACCGCCGGCGACGAGTCCAGGCTTTGCTAGAAGGATCTTCGGAGAAGGAGATGTTTCAGAAGCCATTATTTCGTTATTCAGCTACGGAAACAGTTCACTCTGGGTTTTCTTTTGTTCTTTCTTCTGTTTGGGTTATAATTTTAGGTCTTTAAAAAATTAAGTACCAAGCAATTTTTTTTTAAAAAAATAAGATTATTATTTATATCAAAATTTTAAATGTTTTAGAGATATTTTGCCAATTCTAAAACCTTCTGTATTTTTTTTTGGCTTTAGTTAGTCAAATTATTATTATAGTATTTTAAAAATTTTAACATTATGCTTTATTCCAAAAATAAAATGTTGATAGTCAATGCACTTTAATAGTAATAATAGATAAATTACAGATCCAACCAATGATATAAACTATAAAGTTATGAACTTTTATCTTTAACCTCATATGATATATTTTTTTTAAATCTCTAATCCAACATTTTGTTCTTTTCTGATTAATCATCCTTGTAGAATTTGAGTTTTATATACATAAAATGTATTGAAAGCATAAATTTAAAAAGAAGAAGAAGAAATTAATAGAACCTTCACCTTGATATGGAATTAACCATCAAACTTCATTTCTTTCAAAGAGAACACATGTCATGATCAACTTTAGCATATGTTTATTATGATATTCGATCCATAATTATTTGAAGACAATAATTACAAGAGTGATAGTCCATAGTTGACAAACATGTACTTCATTTGTTGGCAGATTTTTGTGCTAAAACAAACCAGAACCAGAATCCTTATGAATCATAGTGAACTTAGTGACATTTTTTGTTACTTAGAGCCATGCATGCCCCTGGCTATGAAGATATTGGAGATAAGTGCAACAAAAATGAGATGAATATAATTAGAAAGAGAAATATTACATATCTCTTACAATGTTTTGTTTGCATGAGTATAAATTTCCATGTACATAAGAAAATGTCATAATTTTCTCCTTGTATTAAAAATTTATAATTTTACCACTTAAATCATATATAATACTTATTATATTCAGCCCCACTCTTTTCTCATCTTCAATTTTTAGCTATGTTACTCTATTGCATTAACTTTACTATCCAACACTAAACAAATCCAACACCATCTTACTCAGCCTAGAATCAGATCAGATTATCAGGATTTAATCTAACTCAAATGTCAAAGGAAGAATCTAAATTCGTTCTGTTCATTATTCTTACACTATCTTCAAAATTGCTCAGCAAGGAGCTCTGGCTACAAGCAAGCCTTTTTTCCATTCATCTCTATGGAAAAATGCTTCTTCATTAATGCTTGAGTTTGAAGGAATTCATCAGTTTGCTGTCCCTATAAACAAGCTTGGCATGCCAAAATCAGGTGTGGAATCCTTGTCCCAGTTCTTATAGCTCGGTTGCGGTTTACCTCAAAGGCTCAAACTCTACTGTACTGACAATCTCTCTTTTCAACAGAAACAAGAAATGAAAGCAGATAAGGTTTAGCCAAATCAAAATTAAGGCCATGCTTTTCCTAATAGCATTATGCAATGAAAGAAAGAAAAACAAGAATGTAAGACGCCTTTCTCAGAGATATCAACTAGCCTAACTCAAAATAATTGACAGCTAAAGCGAATAAAAGAAGGTTTGACATACTTATCAGTTCATAAGTAACGATCATCGTTGTTCCGTAAAGTGACATGTTTAGAAACCGAGGTCCGAAGCCCCGGTAAAATCCCCACCAACCATCTTCTTTAAGGAGAGTCTTTGTTGTCTTCAGCACTGATGGTCTTCCAGAACCATAGTTGTCCATAACCTTTGTGCAAATCAGAAGAAGAAAATCCAAAATAATCAAGTCACAGTTCAAAACCCCAGAGAGAAAAAACTGATCAAAATCTGCTATTAGGAAGAGATACCAACTTCAAGTATTTAAAATAGTTTCCTTTCTTATGCAAGCTTTCATATACCTGAAGACGTGTTTTTACAGTATCTATTGGAGTAGTGATAACCGATGAACAAGCGCCGGCCACCATCCCTGCTGTAGCTTGAACTGTCACCATTTGAAAATGTGAAGGTTTGTTCTCTGCATCATCTTTGTAGCCCAAACTCCTAA
>JASCZI010241964.1:21496-32116 GCA_036250425.1 Stylosanthes scabra | reverse complement strand
TGGTGAGAATATATATATATATATATATATATATATATATATATATATATATATATATATATATATTTGTAGTGTGTATGAGCTTACTTTTTTTAGCACACAAATACATACATGAATAATGCGTCTCTTTTCTTCTTTTTTTTTTCTTGGTGGAATTTTCTCTTAACGTGTTCTCTTTCTCTTACTATTTTTATTATATTGGACAAATAATAATATTATACCTTGGACTTAGCCTTATACCTAATTTAACACTACAAAGAATGAAATGAGACCAAAACCATGTGCTTAAGATTTTCATGCATTATCTGAGTTATTGAATTATTAAATGCTAATATGCTAGATGTATAACAACATGCATGTAGCATGCATTTTTATTTAAATTTGTATTTATGGAAAGCAAAGAAAACCATAGTTCTCCCACCAATAATATACATATTTTTTTCAATCTTACGGAGCAATTCAAGAATTGAGACTAAAATACAAATGGCCCAATTTAAAAGAAGATTATGACAGAAAATGAATTATATCTCTCAAAATGAGAAAGAATCCTAGCAAATTTTTTTCTCAATTTTTCATAAGTATAGTAATACATTTTAACCCTGATCATTGTGGTTTTTGAATTCTGAACACTGCAAGTTGTTTTACCCAAAATATATATCATATATAACATTTGAAGAAGAGAAATTAACATTATCTTGTTAGCAAGCAGTCATATCCCAGAAAAAAAAATTAATAAGTAGAATATATCAATTAATAATATAAGAATAATAATGATGTCATACTCTTTGGATGGATGCATTTCTTCTTTTTAAAATGACAACCATGCGATAAATATTCTAATAATCACCCCTTTGAAGTATACTAGCTTTATTCCATAGAAACCTAATGATCCTTCACTTTTAAGGGAATATCAACGTTTGTGTTGTTTTTATTATGTGTCACAAATCACAATGAAGGTGAAAAAATACTGAAGAGTTTGGTAAATGGCCTACATAAACATAAAACATGCTACCAATGTTTCTTTATTTTCTCCTTCAACTTTTTTTTTTTAAGTCTCCTTCACTTTATTACCAGCTTTTTAAATAAAATAATATATATATATATATATATATGTGTGTGTATTATGAAGTGTTAGGCCAATTTGAATAAACTTTTTAACACCTTTTTATAAGTTAAAAAGAAGCATAAATAGAAAATTATGTTATATGTGTATAAAATTTAGAATATTCAAAATTGTAACGAAAATGAGTTTATTTGTGTAGAATATATTAAGAAGTTTTTTTTTTTTTTATCAAAGATAGTAAGGGAAGAGGTTCGAACTCGATATCTCTTTTTGGAGAAATGACACAAATGCCCTTTAAACTATAACTCATTGGCTAAGAAGTTTTTTTTAAGTTTATATATCAATTTCTAATGAAAGGTTAAAAAAAATCAGAATCATTTACAGAAGCTAGCTATTTTTTTGTTGTTTTTTTGTGCAAAAGGATCTATCCATGTTGTAAATTCCAAAGTTAAAACTTAAAATTTTTCTAAAATTAAAGTTTGAACTTGAATTGGATCCTAAATTTATAGTTATTTAAAATATTCTCTCAAATTTAAGATTGTAATTCGCGTTGGCTCCTATTCTAATTAGATTTAGGGTCAACATGAATTATACTTTGAAATTTAAGAGATTATCTTGAGTAATTATAAATTTATGGTCAATTTAAGTTTAAGTTTAAATTTTAGGGATATTTTAATTTTTAATTCTATAAAGCCCAAAATTGATTGATTTGATTCTAACATAATTTGAAAGTGAGTTACAAATTCTCAAATCTAGATAACATGTATGATTGCGTTTTTATTGGACAATTCACATTATCAAAATTAAACTCTCCTAAATGCAAATTACTTATTTTATTCTATTTCATTTAGTTTTTGACATGCCAGCTAGATACATTCTTGTCTTTTTCACATCAATTTTTTAGAAAAAAACTCACCATAGTTAAATATTTAATATAGAAAATAAACTAACCATTAATTCCAAATCTTTACCTTAATTTCAAATTTTCATTCCTTTTTCTGCTTGCTTAGCAAAATTCTTGTCTGTTTTGCTTTGTCGTTTCTTCACTTTTAGTAAATATTCAATTCAATTCCTATTTTATTTTGGATAAATAAAAATGTTAGGTGCACAAAAAAGGTAACTATCAAGGGAAATATAAAAAATATTAAATATATTATTTTACATATTTTTACTATATTTTATATTCTGACCCATATTTAAATGTCTCAGAAAAATGAATAATTAGGAGCGAGATTGCCATTTATTTATTTTTTATAGGGTTTAAAAAATAATATATATCCTAATAAGATGAAAGATTGTCATTTTTATTGTAAAAAAATTAATTTTAATACACTGAATCATCCAATCAGATTCATGCATTTATATGATTTTAGAAATAGCGAGTTTGAAAAATAATTGATTTTGATAAAAATAGTGTTACGGAATCAACGTTAGGGAGCCAATAATTAAGTTATCATCCAAAATTTATGAGTTATTATCCGTAACTCATATATCAAAAATTAAGTTATCATTTTAAATTTATATGACTTATCATCCGTAACTATGTGTTGGTTCCTATTCGTCATCATGGATTGACTTTCTAGTCTTTTTCTTTTGATAATATGGTAATTTCTGATTGGACTAATGTGTAAAAGTACGGAACTTAAATTATTATTTTTTAATATATTCTAACCCTTATTTATTTATTTATTTTGACTACCCTGTTCTTCGTGAAAGTGTTGTTTACTCTTTTCTTGTTTCTTCGTTTTTTTTTTTACATTTCCAAAAATTTTGCTCCTTTGCAATGGTTAACTACATTCCTTTCCGTCCCTTTTGAAATTCTGTCTCACATTACCCTGTCTATATATTTGGACTCTCAATCACTCTCTCTCTGTCTCAAAGTTTCTCTCTTTTTTCTTCTTCTTTTCTATTGCTGCTGAAAAGTGTTTGGTATTTTTTACTTGTTACTCATTGGTCACTGTTAATCTCATTGCACTTGATGAGGTAACACACTTTTTTCTTTAAGGAAATTTAGCTTCTTTGGCTATTAAGCTATGGAAGAGACATTTGTTCCATTTCGTGGAATCAAGAATGATCTTCAAGGGAGATTCATGTGTTACAAGCAAGATTGGATTGGTGGTCTCAATGCTGGTTTCAGGTGCTTCTTTCTTATATAATATAAAGATTCTCACTTTCTTTAATTTATTTTATTTTAATATCTTTTTATTATATGGAAGGTTAACTTGGTAATTGAATTGCTGTTTTCTTAGGATATTAGCCCCAACTACATACATATTTTTTGCTTCAGCTATTCCAGTTATTTCATTTGGAGAACAATTGGAAAGAGATACAGGTACATTATGGTCTTGTTAAGGATCTCATATGTTTGTAATCTTGTTTAATGATAGAGTAAGCTTTGTGTCTCAAGTGTGATGTTTGTTTTGTTCCAACATTTTCCAGATGGAGTGATTACTGCAGTTCAAACCTTAGCATCTACTGCATTATGTGGAATCATACACTCTATTCTAGGAGGCCAGCCTCTGTTGATTCTTGGGGTTGCAGAACCAACTGTGATTATGTATACATTCATGTTCAATTTTGCTAAAAATAGACCGGATTTGGGTTCCTCGCTCTTTCTGGCGTGGAGTGGATGGTATAGGCTTCTTCCGAGATTCAAAAGTGACTTATGAGAGTGTGAAAATCACTCTTTTTTAGAATCTGAAACAAACACTCCCTTAATCATTTATGTTCTTTGTTCTAACTTTTTCGACAAGCACTCTCTTAAGCTTATTTTCCCATTGTATGTGCAGGGTATGCTTGTGGACAGCAATCTTGTTGTTCCTGTTGGCTATCTTAGGAGCTTGCTCCATCATCAACAGGTTTACGCGCATAGCTGGTGAACTGTTCGGCCTTCTTATCGCAATGCTCTTCATGCAAGAGGCTATTAGAGTAAGAGGCATAACCCTTTTCTGTTTTCTCAGTGTCTCAAATAAATTTTTGAGGTCTAATGATTATGTTATGTGGTATGGTTGTTGTCTATAGTAATGGAAAATAACATGCTATGTGATATATATGTATTTGAATGGCAATTGATTTAATACAACTGGTAATGATGCTGTCTAATTTGGCTTAATAGGGACTCATCAATGAGTTTAATGTACCTGAAAGAGCAAATCCAGCATCAGCTGAGTTCCAACCCTCATGGAGATTTGGAAATGGCATGTTTGCTTTGGTTTTGTCCTTTGGCCTACTGCTTACAGCATTGAGAAGCCGAAAAGCAAGGTCTTGGCGGTATGGTTCAGGTAGCCAAATCAAATGTGCATTTGAATCCAATCTGTGGATTGTTGACAGGAAGTTGCAAAAATATCAAGCACTTCCATTAGGACATGTTTTCTTTAATCATGTTTCAATAGTTCTTATAAGATTTACTTTCCCTCTTGTTGCAGGATGGTTAAGGGGCTTCATAGCAGATTATGGTGTCCCTTTGATGGTTCTTTTATGGACTGCTGTTTCTTATATACCAGCTAGTAGTGTTCCTAAAGGAATCCCTAGGCGCCTCTTCAGTCCGAACCCATGGTCCCCGGGTGCATACGAGAACTGGACTGTCAT
The DNA here is from genome assembly GCA_036250425.1 of Stylosanthes scabra. Taxonomy (NCBI): domain Eukaryota; kingdom Viridiplantae; phylum Streptophyta; class Magnoliopsida; order Fabales; family Fabaceae; genus Stylosanthes; species Stylosanthes scabra. The sequence goes on along the minus strand of JASCZI010241964.1, from coordinate 27,465 downwards.
AAAGGCATGATTACTTGATAAGTCAAAATTTTTTTACTACAATATATGTAATTCAGTTCAATGCATTTATCAGGTTAGGCTGTTCACATTACACCTTTTAGGTGCGGCCTTTCCTCGGACTCTACTTAAATAACATTTGGTGTCAAAATTAACTGCTTTTGTCTTAAAAGAGCTTTTACACTAACTCAGTTCATAGAAATTTAACTAACTTGTCTCACAAAAAATCATATACAGGACATGCTGAATGTGCCAGTTATGTATATCATTGGAGCATTTATTCCTGCAACAATGATTGCTGTGCTTTATTATTTTGACCATAGTGTGGCATCTCAGCTTGCTCAGCAGAAAGAATTCAATTTAAGAAAGCCACCTTCTTTCCATTATGATTTACTTCTTTTGGGATTCATGGTACATTAACATTATCCTCCTTGTTCTTTTAACCTCTTACATTCATTTAAATTCCTTCAGTTCTTTGCAATTTTTGCCTAAAGCTCTTTGTTTTTGCCTTGCAATTCAAGACGAAAAAGTATGACTTCCATGAAGTCAATGGGATTCTTAATGTTGACATATTTCGCCCTTTCGAATATATGACAGGTTATATTATGTGGTCTAATTGGAATTCCCCCATCAAATGGTGTGATTCCACAATCTCCAATGCATACCAAAAGCTTAGCTACACTAAAGCACCAGGTTGACATGTTAATTGCAAATGCAGCTTTCCAATTTTCTTGCTTGCAATGATATCCTTTCGTCATGTTTGTTACTTTGTCGTGATAATCGTTTTGTTGGTTGACAGTTACTCAGAAACCGGCTTGTTGCAACGGCTCGAAGTTGTATGAGTAAGAAGTCAAGCTTGGGACAACTATATGGAAGCATGCAAGAAGCTTACCAGCAGATGCAAACGCCTCTCGTCCACCAGGAACCTTCTCGAGTATGCTGGATCGTTGTCTTTTGTCAGTTATCCCTTACTGTCTCACCAATGGCATGAATGAATACTCTTCAATTTGATAAAAAAGTTTTTCTGGCATAGGATTCTTAAGTTCTGCCATGTGGATGGATTCAATAGATATTCCTTCATTTTATTCATCCAACCTTGCTTTGGATTGTTTTTGCAGGGTTTAAAAGAGTTGAAAGAGTCAACTTTTCAATTGGCATCAAGCATGGAGAGTATGAATGCTACAATTGATGAGTCAGTATTTGATCTCGAGAAGGAACTCGATGACATATTACCTATCGAGGTTAAAGAACAACGAGTGAGCAACTTGCTCCAATCTTTGATGGTTGGAGGGTGCATAGCAGCAATGCCAGTCCTGAAAATGATTCCAACTTCTGTGCTCTGGGGCTATTTCGCTTTCATGGCAATCGAAAACTTACCCGGGAACCAGTTCTGGGAACGAGTCTTACTCATTTTCACGGCTCCAAGCAAAAGATACAAGTATTGGCCTAACACCATTTCAACTTTCCAGAAAATTCAATGAGTTTCAATCACTAACTTTCTTTTTCTTTATAGAGTTCTGGAGGAGTGCCATACAACTTACATTGAAACCGTACCTTTCACGAGAATTGCAGCATTTACAATCTTCCAGAGTGTCTACTTGATTGCATGTTTTGGTATCACATGGATTCCAATTGCTGGGGTTCTGTTCCCGCTTATGATCATGCTTCTTGTTCCCGTAAGACAATACATTCTGCCCAAGTTTTTCAAAGCGGAGCACCTCCAAGATTTAGATGCCGCAGAGTATGAAGAAGTACCCGCCATGCCATTCGACCAAGCCACAGTAAGATTTACATGTTAGGCATTATCCACTGCATTGAAATGATTCTTGCATCGATGCATGCAAGTTGCGTGAAATGTTTTTCATGTTGCTTGTTCAATCCGTGACATAAACTTGTGTATTCAATATTTCAATGCTTGCTCTGATTCTGCAGGAGGGAGAGTTGGGCAAGACAGCTTCCTTTGCGGACGACGGAGAGATTCTCGACGGCATAATTACTCGAAGCCGGGGCGAGGTAAGGTGCGTTTGTAGCCCAAAGGCAAGGAGCTCCACTCCACCAGCCAGAGTTTTTCCAAGTTTTCAGAGAAGTTCAAGCTTCCCAGATAGAGTATACAGCCCTCGGATAAGAGAATTAAGAGGAAATCACAGTCCTCAAGGTGTTGGAAAAGGACCATTTAGTCCTGCAGAAGCAAGGCCATCCAATCTGAGTAACGGTGGTTGAATGCTACAGGATCATTTTCTATTTTCTTGTCCTTTTTTTCTGTTTAGGATCATTTAGTTGGAATATTGTAAAAATCATTTTCTATTTTCTTGTCCTTTTTTTCTTTTTCAATTGGAAGGTAAGAATGGTTAGTGTCTTCATTTGTTCTAGTAAATTCCACTCAAGTCTCAATACCGCATGCTTGGTTTCACAGGAAAAAAGGATCATAATCTTCTAGTACAAATGTAACAAAAACCTTCTAAATCATAATGGCCAACATCAATTAACCACCTTCTAAACTATCAGAAATCCAGAAGTAAAAATCCCATGAAACTAGAACTTGTGTCCAGGTGTCACACATTGGAACATAGTGCTGCAATATCTTGGTGTAGACTTCACCTTGGGAATCTTGTAATGTATCAAACACAAGTCATAACACTCTTAACACGAATAGCAGTAACAGAGAAAAAGCTGTCATGCTATTTTCTACAACTTTATTTTTTCAACAGCATAACACAAACACCTCCGCGCTTTGGAAGGTTTGGTCAACGCACATGATCTGCCAAACCTTTCATTGATGAAGGGGTTGAATCATTAAGAACACAGCAAACTAAACCGCTTTAGGACTCTGGCTAAATTTACGACCAGACAATTGCTCTGACTCATACAGTATGTGGTTGATAAGTCCCCTTGCTGCGCTGCAAAATCAAGGGAAATAATATATCATTTTGTGATCAGAATCACTGGTTGTTTGCATAAAAGTAATAATTCCCCCACATTCATGTTCATGTTGATAACAGGTGGATATGATACTACTATTATTTGTTGGAATTAAAGAGGAAAAAGGCCACAAATACACTACATTAAAGCACATGCTTACTTATCCTTTAACTGCTGAATCTTTTCAGGATCTGTCTCGCGCATGTTTTGCTTAAACTGTTGTCTCACCATATCAACAAGAAGCTGTGTGTTATGTTGCTGCAATTGCAAGAAGGTACAAAATGTCATCAGATTCATACATACCTTTATAACATGCACATTAGATATCTGGCAGAAATCCGGAGGTCACCACTATTAGCCTCGAAAGGACATTAATTCATATAAAGAAGAATACCGAGATCATATGTAATGTGTATGAAGTAAAAAAGAAGATAAAAGATGAATCATACACGTGAGATGAAAGTACAACCACACTTCAAACTCAAAGGAGCCAAATTTCTTCAGACATACTCCTATTATCCTATTTACTTAATGCATTTCGTATTAACAAAATGGATCTATTATACAAACACATGAAGTATACATACTTAATCAACTAATATTCAATCCAGTAATCCACCGTTGATGTTTATAATTTTCTTTTCCTAAACTACTCTCCATCCAGCCATGACCCATCATGGGTTAAATACCGTGTGATGTGAGTTCACTAAATGAAAAAGGGTAAAACATCCCATATGTTTAAGAAGCCACATAAATACATAATATATAGTACTATACTACTTTCTTCTTTGAATAACCACGACGATTATAGATTGAACCAACAGCCAGTAATCCTACATGTTGAATCTTTACATCCTATAGTAGTGAGCATCAAGTGAAATGCTTTTCGAAAACATAGATCACAAACTTGACACACACACTACTGTTAACTATCTTCTGCAATAAAATTCAATCATGGCTACACAAGAAACCCATCATTTCTAAAAGGGAGAAAAACCACGTACCCGATGGCCAATATACTTAGCTCTTCGTAGGCATTCACGGTAAAGCTGAAAAAGAAAAGAAAAGAAAAGAAAGAAATATGTTTTAATCAGCCAAGAAAAAGGTCCCAAATTTCAAAACCAAGCACATAGATTCCATTAAAAAGGAAGCATCACAAAGTTCAGTGTCTGACCCTAATGGCATTGTTGGCCAGCTCAGGAGGCAGTGCTGTTTGAAGAGACGGCATCTTCAGCGAAAGCTACAAACCCTGCGAAACGAAACCAAACAAGCTAAGTCCTTCAACGTCACAGAGACATTTCATCGAACAGTTCGGAGGCAGAGGGAAAACTTGATCGAACGAAAAAATTAAAGAGACCCACAATGTGAGAAGAAGGGATTGGGATCATTGGTACTTGCCTGATTCTTAATCTGATATCAATGGGTGAACAAAATTCGGAATCAAAATCAAGTTTCTGTGGATGGTGCTCTCGTCGACGAGGATGTGGCAACTGCGCTTTCGTCAAAGGAATAATAGATTTGGAATGCGACAGTGTTGAGTAATATATATGGATAAAACTTAAAATGAATTAAGTTTTTATTATTGCGATTTTGATGTTTAATAATTATAGAATAAATTTAATTATGATGCACTATTTTTAGTTTTTACACGGTAATCAAATCAAATCATGCATTTATGATTTTGAAAATAATGAATTTAAAAATTAATTATTTTTACTAATAATGCAATTTTATATTAGTTGATGTCCCAAGCAATGTTCAAAATTTAGGTATGTTGGATGTTCTTTTATCTGACGAATGATAATATACCATTTTTTAGAAAAAAAAAAAAAAATTGATTGTTTGTATAAAACTATTTTATATTATACTAACAGCATGTTAAAATTAAATTCTTATAAATTTATGAATATAGTTATTGAAATAAGATAAATCATCGATATTACTTTTAAAATTTTTAAAATTTAACAAAAATACTTCAAATTTTATTAATAACAAAAATACCTCTTAATTATTTAGAAACGTAATAAAAATATCTTTTTTCCTTGTATTTTTCCATATTTAAATATATTTAAAAATAATTTGTATTAAAATAAACAATAATTAAATTATTTAGATATAATAAATATATAAATACTTTTAATAAAATTATAACGGTTAGATAACAGGTAGTTAGGTAGTGTTGTTATTTGTTGGAGAAGCAAAACATTTAGTAGTTGGTATTGGAGGGAAATTCTGTTAGGACTTTGCCTAGTTGGCACTTGGTAGTTAGAAGTAGTTAACTTAACCGGTTTTACTGGTAGAATTAGCTTCTGTTTTGTAACTAACATATATAGGATGAAACTAACCATAAAATAACAAAGGTATACATGAATAAAAGAGAATTATTTATATTAATATCCAATCAACCATAGCTATTACAACAATGTAGATCTTTAAATTCTATATAATAATCTCATCACACACCATGGAAGAACACCCAATAGGGACGAATCTTAAATTAACAATTAACAAATACAACATAGAAAGATTATCTGGTATATTGAAAATATTGATATTTCAATGTTTTAGCCGTTAATCTTGATTGATTTTAATTATAAAATTACTAAAATACTAGTATTACGGATAACTTTCCTATAACATAATATATAAATTGAAAAAAAAAAAAAAAAGCTCACAAGGTACATTCATACTGTGAGAGGTCAATGAGTGTGTCAGGTTGACCTTCTCTCAAGCAATCAAGTGGAGGAATAGTCCACGTTTCTTGAATCCCATAAGCATTCCAGCAGAAAGGGTTATCAAGCAAGTGTCCCTCATAAGGCATGAGTTCAACATCAGAGAGTGTTATGTTTGTGCAAGCAACTGTGTCACTGCATGCAAAGTGTATAGGAGGGGTTCTAACATCATAGGTACCTTTTATGTTCCTGTATGAAACATCATTCACATGAACACCTGAGGTTTGGTTCAGACACCCTTGCCCCTTTGACAAGCAGTAGTATTGGTCTATGATTATGCAGTTCCTCACATTCTCCATTTGGATGTTCTCAAATCTGAGT
>JASCZI010241964.1:355-12856 GCA_036250425.1 Stylosanthes scabra | reverse complement strand
ATATATATATATATATATATATATATATATATATATATATATATATATATATATATATATATAATGACCATTCGGAATAAACGTAGCATTTATCAACTCACCACGTTACTAATCCTTTCATTATTCTAAAATCAAACTCGTATAGTTGTATTATTATTGGTTTTGTTGTGAGACACTCACTAACAGTATATAATATTTTTATATCAATAAAAATAACTTAACATGCATATGAAATTAAAAAATATTATTATTTAAAAAGAATAAAAATAATTACCCACATAATATATAATATATGGATTATCATTCGTAACTCATCTATAATCACCATCAAATATATTGGCTCTCAAGAATTTTTTATATATAATTGTTCAATCACATTTATTATTTTAAATAAATATTTATATAATTAATATAAAAAATAATTATTTTTATTGATATAATATTATATGATTGAATGCACATCCGTACATGTAAAATAAACTACTTTACATAAATAGTATATCAAAATTAATTTTTATTATTGACTAATCTTTTGCGAATCTAAATTTTATATAAAAGTATGATTTTGGTCAATAAATTTTTATACACATGAGATATAATTGACACTTATTTAAGTAGTTTAGTAACGTAGACGCAAATGAGGCGTCTTATGTTGCAGAATTTATCTTACAATATAGATAGATCTCACATTCCATTATTATCTAATAGTAGAAGAGACTGAATCAATATAGTATAGAAGTTAAAGAGTGCAAAAATGATTTCTGGTCAAAGTAAAACATTGTTTTCACAAACAGTTCTTTCTAAATAATATAATAAGCACAAACAACAGAAGACTGCTGGGATTCAAAGTTCACAGTGTTCGCTTATATTTCAAGTAACCAAGCACATGAAAGTGTTCATTTGTTTTGTTTCAAAGCTATTCCATATTTAAATAGGTATAGCTATAGCTATAAGAACTCTACTCCTCAATTCATATATATATATGCACCTATTTTTTTTAAAAAAATTAACATTCCATTTTCTATGCACAAAAGAAAAAATTGCTATTTGAGTTTAGAGTTGGATCTGTAATTTTGTATCTATTGTATTTTGCATTATTCTATTTTAATCATATCGATCTAATCACATATGTAAAAATGATTGAAACTTAAATATCTATTGTCTCAAAATTTAAGAGGGAAAAAAGTCACAAACTAATTCAAGCAGAGTTTTTTGTTTTTGGTCCTGAATTGATCCGGGCTGCTCCAACCCGAACCAAAAACTGCCCAGAGTCCACCCAAAACCCGACCCAACATTTAAACTCATCCTACCCCACCCCACCCCACCCAATTTCCTTTTTTTTTTTATGCTCTGGGCTTTAGGAGTAGGGTGGTAATGAATTTTCTGTTTCAAAGCCCCCTAAGACGTTAACCCAAAAAAATAACACCCCCCTAAGTCATTTGGCCCAAAAGTTTCCATATCTCTTAGTCTAATTAGTAATTTGATTAATTCCAGACTAAATAAATAAATAAATAAAAATTAAGTAGGGAGTAGGGAGGGGAATAATGATTTCATTATGATTTCATTTTAAGTAGAATATTTGATAAACTAATTAAATTATGAATTTAATTTCAATGGACGACAGTGTAAATGATTTTGTAAGTGCATTCAATTATATAGCATCGCATCAACAAAAATAACTTTTTTTGTTCGCATCGTGATTAAAGTTATAAAACAAATGAATATAATTGCAGCATCAAAATTAAATTCTTAAATCGTACGTAGTTTTTATGACATACATTAATACAACTGAACACACGTATTTATATATAAAACATTTATTTCGTTCTAACTTCCATAGTGAAAAATCAAATAATGCCTTATATCTTTATTAGCATAGTGACATAAAAAATTATTAGAAATCTTAATTATTTTTTAACTAGTAAGCTTTTTTTTTTTTCCTTCGGTATCCCTCAACCCAACAGGTCAAGGACTAATCCGTCGCGGATCTGAGCTCCATTTAAGGAGTTGTCGTTCGCCAATGAGTTGCTGCATACATAAAACGGGTTTCGAACTCTCAACACTTACTTAATCGAATTAGTGAACTGAAAACTAGACCAAGCTATGCTTGTTTTTTTTAAGTAGTAAGCTAAGTCATTTACACTTAGCTTGTTGCTCTGTTCCATTAAATTAATTAATCGCACGTCTCTTATTATTGGTTTTAATTTTGTGATGATTACAGTTTGTAAGCATTGAAATTTAGAATGACAAAGAAACAATAATTATAAATACATAATAACTATTTTTTTTATATATAGCGCATGCTTAAAAGGTGGACACATACACCTAAAATGAGAACCAAACGTGTGTACCTAAAAGAATTTTTGTACCTCTTGAAAGAGAAACAAATAAAATAATTAAAGTTTTAATTTACTTGGTAACCGCAAGTGATGTATGATTTATGATCTCTTTGCTAATTATATTTTTATATTATTATCACCATGTGAAAGGCATCTATGGCATGACTATTGTGCTAGCAATATTTTGTGATTCTTTTTTTGGTATAAAGTCATGCAATTTGAATGATGGGTATAATTTAGTAATTTACTCTTGGGGACAATTCAAAACAATTACTTGTGTTTCACACATATTCATAATTAATTAATTGTAGGTATATATTATTGGTGGTAAAATAATTAATTAGAAGAACGAAAACTTGTTGGAGAAGGTGGCATTGTTTTTGGTTTATTATAACTTATAAACAACTGAATGGAGGATGAGGTGTTGTAATCATCACCAATAATAAGATCATAATATATATACATAGTTTGATAATCATCTACACCAAGTTTTATTAACATCCACTTCAAAAAAAAAAAAAAAAAATCAAATTCCACTAAACAAATTTTGAACATTGAGAAATGAAAGATAAGACATGTACAATTTTAAGAGCATTTAGTAATAATGAGTAATGACTTATCTAATATTCATTGTTATTATTATAATATTGAAAAGTTTTTCTATGAATTAGTTATTTGACTGGATCATCATGTAATATTGCAAACTCGATCAGGCAATAATTTTTTGTCTCGTAGTAAATCATAAATTTACGAAGGCAATCCTATTTTAACTTATTAAATTTCTATTATAACCAGCTTATTAAAGTGGGCTTAAATCTTAAATTTGCCCCTCTTTTTTCTTCAACCTCTTTGTCTTCTTCCAATTTTTTCTCAAGTTACAAAAATAAAATTAGGAAAACAATGGAAACATAAAGTTAACACAATTCTTATTCTTCCAATTCTTTTCATAAATGTAAACTCTTTTCTATATCAATATGTTTTTTTATTATTGGCTCTCTTGAATCTCTCATGATATCAGTTTGGGTTTGATGTTGTCATTTCCTTTGCTTTATCTTCTTCTTGTTCATTGAAGACCAGTAGTTTAGTCAAACACCTCTTGAATGCGCGTGAGCGAGTCTTGGCACCTACCTTGTTGATGTTTCGCGACTGAAATTCCCAAGCTCTGGAGGAATGCAGCCACTTTTTACAAAATGCAGTCACTTTGCTTTTGTCTTTATCTTTTAATCATATACAGTATTTTAATGCATAAGAGAATAAAGAGATTTCGTATACTTCACTTTGATTTTTATGTTGCTTTCTTATTTTTGCCGTTGAATGATTTTATGTTGCTGTCATTTACTTTTTAGAGTATTTTAGAAGGATAAAATGGGGGAGGGATGTTGAAATTTCATGGGTATGTTACTATATTTTGCAGATTAGATTTATTTCCATAGTCAGTTATTATATTTTAGGAAATTTTCTTTCTTTGTTTTTGTCATTGTGATTCTGCCATGGTGCCCCTGTAACTTGACAGAAATTGAAAGGAGAGGAGGAGGAAGAAAAACAAGAGAATTAGGGATAAAATTAAAAAAATGACTAAAATTAACTATCAAAAGATTCATACTAAAAGTAGAATCGATATAAATTGAAAACTTAAAAATATAAAATTGAATTAAATTAAAATTTAGATATATTTTTAAATTCTTTTATAAATATTAAGAAAAAATATATTTTACCTTTATTTTTATTATTTTTAAGGTTGTAACACATGAGATTAAATTAGGAAAATGTTGAATCTAATAATTATTTAAAAAGAAACTTTATCAATAATAATTTTTCTTTTGAAAAAAATTAAAACCCACAATATATCTCTAACAAGATCCAAATAAACTGGCATATCAAACGGCCCATTAGCTTTTATCTTTATGCAGTCAAGAGCTGAGCCGATAATTAAGAAAAACTTGGCTAATGTACATAATAATGAATCTACAAACTAAGGATATACAACCCTGATCGGTAGACATCTCAGGATAGGTATAATAACAAGAAATCACTGGAGACATGCTATCCATGTAATAATCATTGGATGACTCATGGTAAAATCTAAATGATTAGTATTAATGTCACATAAAATTAGAGTAAAACAAGCTGGATGCTTCCTATAATATTATATATATTAATGCTAAAAATATTTGAGTTACATTGCTACACAAATATATTTATAAAGAAAAAAATAATGAAAGATTTTAGTTCATATATCATTTTATAATGCATTCTAAATGAAGATAATAAGAGTAATTCTACTCACCTTGACTAGTTTATTAACTTACATTATAAATAGACTTGCAAAGAAAGAATATATTCTATTCAAGAAAATTATGTCTCAAACTCTTCTTGATATAATAAATTGCATTATTCATGGGTAAATATTATAATTGGATTTCATGTTAAAAAACAAAAGAAAGAAAACCATAAATTTAAAAAAAAAAAATATTAGCTTTTGTTTTGTACATATCTACCCACCGTTTGACTTTAATATCCTTTGTTATTTACTATTTTAATATTGTATTTTTTATTGGAAAACATTGGACTTTATCTTATTTTGGGAGGAAAACGTGCTAAGTTATGTCATGACTCATGACGTACATATTACTCTATATTAGTAATTTAGTCAAAAAAGGAAAAGAAAATCTATATTAGTAATTTAGTATTTCTTTACTTGTAGCCTTGTGGGAATAATCTTGATTTAAACTTCATAAAACATAACGTTATAGCATTTATTCAACGATGATGCAGAAAATATCAAACTATTCCCTATTCCCAACAAGTCGGCAATGCTTATCCATGATGAATTCTATTCGAATGGAAGAGAAACTTTGACACTCCATAAACAATCGAAATTTTCAGATAGAGTTAGTACACTGTTCTACTAATTTTTAAAAGTAAAATTATATTTACTTTAATTTAATATAATATTATTTAAGAGAAAGTCTATGTAATCAAGATAACTAATATTAATCAACAAACTCAAAATACTATTACTTATTTGAATTTTATCTTTTATGAATTGAGTTTTTCTTATTTTATTGAGCTTTTATTTTTTGTTATCATTGATCAAACTTTATTGACTACCTAGCATGATTGAAAATTTAATTAAAAAATTCCTTTTAAATATACATAAACTAATAGTTTTATATGAACAAGTAATTTTGATAAATTAAGTGATTTATTTTTATGCTCAATAATATTTAATATTAAAATAATATTTTATTTAGTATAAAAAAAATTACTTAGTAAATTAGATGAGATAAGCAGTGGATAGCACGAGATAAGGGCATTATTGTCATTCAAACACGCGTGATGCGGCAAATCTACGTGGCCCATTGAGCGGAAGCGTGGCGATCCTACATTCTCTCGCTTCTTCCTACCACTTTCGCAATTATAACCTTTAACCCGAAACCTCTAGAAACACTAGTTTTGCACTTTTGCGGAAAATCTCAAGGGCAATACTGTACTTTACCTCGCACAGTAAAAAGCCGAGAAAGAAAAAAAATCTGGATGAAAAGCGCGTCAGAGTTACGCACACGCTACTATCCATAACCATAACCACAACAACTTATACATATAAATAAGCAAATGCAGTTGTTTCGTAATTTTTAGTTTTAACAAATTAAAACAGAAAAACAAACTAAGCAAGAACAAGAAGAACAAGAATAAGAGGCTAATTTATTTTACTTACTGCTCAAAAGAAAAAAAGGTTCCCCAAATTCGAACCAAGCTTTGATTTCGAATCCCTAATTTCAGAACCCTAGCTGTTTATTTTGAAGGATGATTGTGAGCCAGAATATGGTGGCGGAAGCGGAAATCATGTGTCAGCAGAGAATTCCGGTGCTTGATGTCAAGTATCGTCTCCTAACCGAATCGATGGAATCGGTATGTTTCTTTCTTCTTTCTTTTCGTGTTTATATTTGAATTGAGGTTATCATTGAAATTTCGTTCAGGATATCGGAGATTTTTGTTTTTATTTGGTGATGATATTTTCTTTATCTTTGTCGGTTATCTCTTTCGGTGTTTTTAGATATATTATTAGCTGCTATGGATTTATCTGTGAATTTGCGTTAGTTGATGGATTTAGTTCAGTGTTTTCCTTGTTTTGTTTTGTGAATTTTGAACAGGGTTAGATATTCATGTGGTATAGTTGTTAACATAGATTTTAGAAGCTCCTTTATTTGAAAGGAAGATAGATTAGAAGCTAAATTTTGAAAAAAGAATTTGGAGTTAAGTGTTTTAATTATTTTTGTTAATGGCTTCCTTAATATACTATTGACTGCTATTTGGTATATTATCACATGAAAAGAAAGAAATAGAAAAGGTACTGAAGAAACCAGTTGATGCTTTGTAATGGTGGGGGTTAGTGCTGGTGATAATACTGTTTTTGTTTCCCTCTTATTTTTTCTGTGTTCATGTTGCTGATTGTTGTTTCTTATGTTGTTAGGCTTTGAGTTGCTCTGAGTTGGTTAAAGATACCGTTTCGGAGACTCCTGCTACCACATTTACTCCAGCTGTTCGTTCTGGAAGCTGTGCTGATATTGGACCGAGGGGATCCATGGATGATGAGCACATTCAAATAGATGATCTAGCTGCCCACCTTGGATTTGTGTCCAAATACCCTATGCCGAGTGCGTTTTATGCAGTTTTTGATGGGCATGGAGGGCCTAATGCAGCTACTTTCGTTAAGAGGAATGCAATTAGATTATTTTTTGATGACGCCAAAATGCTGCAATCATATGATACAGATGTGCTTTTCCTAAAACGGTTGGAGGATTCTCATAGGAAAGCATTCTTAGGGGCAGACCTTGCCTTGGCTGGTGAACAGAGTGTTAGTGGTACTTGTGGGACAACGGCATTGACTGCCCTTATACTTGGAAGACATTTACTGGTTGCCAATGCTGGTGATTGTCGAGCAGTTCTTTGTAGGCGAGGAGTGGCAGTTGAGATGTCTCATGATCACAGACCGAGTTATTTACCAGAACGGAGGAGAGTGGAAGAGTTAGGTGGTTTCATCTATGATGGGTATCTCAATGGTGATCTTTCTGTCACCCGTGCGCTTGGTGATTGGAAGTTGAAGTATCCAGTTGGCACTGCATCGCCTCTTATTGCCGATCCAGATATTCAAGTGGTTACATTGACAGAGGAGGATGAGTTCTTGATCATTGGTTGTGATGGTATTTGGGATGTAATGTCAAGCCAGGAAGCAGTTAGCTTTGTGCGGCGAGGATTGAGAAGGCATGATGATCCACAGCAATGTGCCAAAGAGCTAGTTAAGGAAGCATTGCGCCTCAACACAACAGATAATCTTACTGTGATTGTTGTATGCTTGTCAACGGTGGAAAAGATTGTTGAATCTATCCCACCCCATAGGCGAAGATTCAGAGCTTGCTCACTGTCTGAAGAGGCCCGAAGTAGATTGAAGAGCTTACTTGAAGGAAATTAAATGTACATACAGTTCTCACCATGCACACTTGTTCCGTCTATGCAAAGATTAGGTTGTGTTCGTAGGCTGAGTGCTAGAGAAAATCAGGCAGAAGTTTTTTTTACAGGGATAGAGAGAATGGATGGTAAAGGGTGCTTTTCACCTATTTAATTGAGAGGTGCTTTTTCTGGATTAATACTGTATTGGGTAGAGACAATTGTAGGTAATTTTTTAGCGGGAACCATGGTGAATAGAATTTGACAGTTGTTACACACTGTAAATAAAGAGAATTGATTCAGCTTTCTCAACATGATGTTTTCTTTTGGCATATTGGGTTCAATTGCAGTTTGTCTAATTGAAATTGTAAGCTTGTGCATACTTTAACCATATCATTATCCTCTGGCACCACATCGTGTACGATTGAGGGTATCTAGCCATTGGTGAGGTGTAGGTGCATGAGGTGATGTTGTCATTGCCCATGACGAAGCTTTTAGTCTGCACTCCCCTCTCTGCAAGGTGAGAGAGATTCCAACTCTGATATTTAGGTTGAGAAGTGAGGTGACTTGCTTCACCAAATGCAAGTTGGTTAGTCTGTGTTTTTTTTTTTTGTCATGACTCGTGAACCAACAGTTTCTTTTTGTTTTGGTCATGAAACATGATAGTATAGTTATCTTCCCTTTTTAGATACTTAAAACTTAAAACGAGTCCTAAGCCCAAATCAAATTTGGTCCCTGCTCCCTAAACTTTTTGCATGAACAAGTTCAATTTATTGGCCTAAAGATTCAAATGTAATCATCCTGGGCAAATAAAAATAAGAAATCCAAATTAGTAACAAAGAAGCCCAATGCTAAATCATGCATTCTCAGTTTCTCACACACACAAAAGGAAAGGAAATTGTAAACAAAACAAACAAAAAAAAGAGGAAATTTTATATAGTGCCAAGAAATAATGTCACACTATATATTGAGTACTGTAGCAAAATAAAACTTATCAATAAAAATTGTAACTGTTTCGTATGATTCTTCAATTTCTACCCGTTGACTAATTTCGATAAATAAACAAAGATGTTTGTTTCATCTGAATGATATATAATAGTTGGTGGATATTGTAATTGACCACAATACATACATTTTCCGAATTTTAATAGTACTTGAATATGAGAATTGTTGAATGCCAAAGGTTATTAGGTGTAAATGCAAAATAACAGTTAAAATTCAATTTCTACTACCATTGATTCATGAAAAATATAATATTAACTGACAAGCATTTTTTAAAACTTGTATTTCAATTAATATTGATATTGGTCAATTCTCCACTTTTTTTTTTAATTAACAATATTGACCCTTAGCAGTTTCTTTGATACAATTACTGCTAAAAAATATAAAACATGCGCAAATGCGTTTGCACACGCACACATACATATATTTATCTAGCTAAGTCACTAATTAAATTAACAAATCCACTTAATTATTAGGAGTATTAGTTACAACTATGTAAGAAGATATTTTGTTATAGTTGACCTCTGACCTTATAGCTTGTCATTGACTATTTTTCTGGTTTTTTTCCTCGTTTATTGTCACTTTGGTTTAGGTGCTTAACATTGTTTTTGACTTGCTAACCTTGTTGAAAATGTTATCATCACAGACGAAATATTTTCAGTGTGAATCAAGTGTCAGGTTTAAAATATACCTTATGTCACTTTACAAAATATAATCATTTATATGTCTCGTTTTTGCTTAATTTTTTAAGAGAAATAGTATCACGATATTATATGAGAAATTCAATAAAAACATAAATAACAAATTTCAAAATAAAACAAATAAAAAAATATATGTAAAAATTCAGGCGAACTCAAAAAAGACACTATTATTTATGGAAGCATGTGTTAATAAAGCCTTTCCAAAGACTACTCCAAGACACTTTTATTTCTTTCTAGACAAGTTTTAAATTTTTTATAATTAGTATAATTTATTTGGTTATTAGTATCATTTTAACTTGTAATACCAGCTAGTGTGATAGATAGATACGTGTTTAATTTGACTCATAAACTTGCTTTTTGATAGAATAATGATATCATAGTCATGATTTAAAACTTCCTTTAATTTTGTTGACAAACACTAATTATTAAGCGCACGAATGGTGTGTTTCATGGACTCTAAGTGTGAAAACAGCAACATATATATGGCTTCCATATGTAAAATATTACTTAATTAATTAATCATTTTATGTAAATAATGTCCCCTTGGAGTTTTACCCTTTAAATAAAATATATTATACACAAAACAGACAAACTACTAAAGAATATTTTTTTTTTCAAATTTAATAATAACCATGCATGGAGAGACTTTTAGAGCTGCATAGCATGATTGAGTCTGCTATTATAAGAAGGTTCTTCTTCTTATTTTCTTTTAATAAAAAATCATATATTTGTTGTCAAAAAAGAAAACAAGAATGGCATGCTTGATTGCTTGATTTATATTATTATATTAGTAAGTTCAGATGAATGAAAATACTTCTCATAGTTTATGACCAACGAAATGATAACAAGAGTCAAGAAAAAATGTTTAAGACATTTCTAATTATTTAGTTAAATATGTTAAATCATCTATATTTTTTAATAAATAACTTTAAAGTTGGAAGTATTCATATATATGAAATATTTCAAATATTCTAAAAACAATAATATTTCAGTAATACTATATATATGGGTAGATTTTATAATAGGGATTAATAGTTAAAAATACTAAAACACTAATATTCTTGGAATATTTGAAAATTCTTCTTTACTACATATTATCTCAATTCTGAGGATGTGGTTTATTATTTAGTTAAAATTTTAATTAGTAGCAAAATAAAGCATAAGAAAGTTGAATGAATTCAATTGGACTAATAAGAGAATGATGATGTTGGACTTTACCCAAACCACGTGTTCCCTAAGCCGAAGGTTTTTCCACAAAGAAAGTAGGTCACAACTTTCAAGTGCTATTGGTTTTTCCACTTTGAAGGGACACTACTCCATAAACTCCAAGATTATTAGCTAGTTTTCAAGGGAGAGCTTTGTGCTTGGTTCCAAATATAGTGATGAACAAAAGTGCTTTAATTAATTGGTTTTTGTCTTCCACTTTGGAGGAAATAATGTTGCTCATTCGAACTCCAAAAGATTGTATTCACTTGTGAGCTAGGTTCTATGTATGTATGTCCCTATTGTATAATTTATAATTAATCAAATGTGTTTATTATAATAATTATTATTATTTGATTAGATTATTTTGTTGATTCGTATAATTTTATCAAATTTTTAATTTAATTTCTATAATTTTTTCTCTTTAATTCGGGTTTTGCACTATATCAAATTTAATAATTAAATACATTTTGTAACAAAATATTAGATTTAACAAAATATTACATTATATATATTTAATATTTTTATTGCGATAAAGATTTAATTACAAAATAATTAAACCTTAGTTAGTATTAATATGGCTCACATAATAATAGATCATTAGATATTGGCGTATTATAGAGGGTTCCCAAACATTTATCGCCCATATTTCACCTTTGTGTTGTGTCTTTTACAAGCATGGAGACCAAAAAGGAAAATGAGTTCACACCATGCACTATAATTGAACAAACAAAGAAATTATATCTAATGTGGTAATAATTAATAATGCATGGTTCTTAGAAAGTTTAATGAAAGGATGTGTCTACATTGCACTCATGGGTGTTCATCATCATGATCATTAGAAAGTTTATAGAAGTAGTGCATGTGGGGATTCCTTAAGTGTGTTTAATTCTACTTCTTCTCAATAGCAATATATTTAAGGAAGTTATTCCGGAAAGATATAAATACAAAAATATTTTACAACACATATTTTATTATTTATATTATATAAAAATTAAAATAGAATATAAATGTGAACTCTCACATATTTCTGATAAAATTTATATCTATACTATTTACATTTATACCGAATAACATATTTAATATAATGAGAATTATTCCTAAACAATTTGAATAAAAATATTTATATTAGGGCACCAACACTGGAATATAGGAAAATTTTCTAGGATAAATTAAATAATTTTTTTATTTCCAGAAAAAAATAAACCAAACTTTAATTACCCAAATACGTTTTTTTTTTTTGAAAATTATTGCATGTTCGCCTATTAGATGGGCTAAAATGCAAGTTTGCCCATCTAATAGGCGAACATGCTCCATATATAACGAGCTCGGTCCCCACTTCTCCCTTGCCTCCCAGGTACGTCTTCTCCTCCTTTCTTTCTTTAGTTATTTATTTATTTTATTATTTTTTATTTGTTGGTATTTGTTAGATGTTAGATAGATATTTTTGTAGTTAAGTAGTTAGTTTATGTTAGTGTAGTAATATTTTGATTAGGTAGCAATAGCATTTATTTTAGTTGCATTGGTATTTAATCAGTGTTAATAATTAATTCGTGTTAGTATGTAGTCATATATAATTAGTATTATTATTTAGTAAGTATTAGTAATTAGTCAGTATTAGTATGTAATTAATATTAGTATTTTATTATTGTTAGTAATTAACTAGTATTTGCATGTATGCATGTAATTAGTAAGAGTATTTTATTAGCGTTAGTAATTAATTAGTATTAGTATGTAATTAGTATTAGTATTTAGTAAGTATTAGTAATTAGTCAGTATTAGTATGTAATTAATATTAGTATTTTATC
>JASCZI010241963.1:26357-47403 GCA_036250425.1 Stylosanthes scabra | reverse complement strand
ATGGATGTGAAAAATGCTTTCCTTAACGGGGATCTTAAGGAAATAGTCTACATGAAACCTCCACCGGGATATCAATGTTCTCCAAACAAAGTTTGTCTTCTTCGTATGGTCTCAAACAAGCTCCACGAGAATGGTTTGACAAATTCCGCAATACTATTTGCAATCTTGGTTACACTAATAGTCCGCATGAGAATGCTCTGTTTGTTCGCAAAAGTGACAAAGGTGTTGTACTTCTTCTGTTGTATGTTGATGATATGATTATCACTGGCGATGACATTGAAGGTATCACAGCTCTAAAAGCAAGCCTTCATCACTATTTTGAGATGAAAGATCTCGGATCTCTAAGTTACTTTCTTGGTCTTGAAGTCATTTCTTCAAATGAAGGCATCTATCTTTCTCAGGCTAAGTATGCTTCCGAACTTCTAGATAAGGCAGGAATCACTGATAGTCGCACAGAATCTACTCCGCTTGACCCTAATGTTCGTCTCACACCTTCAGATGGAAGTGTTTTGGAAAAACCAACTCTTTATAGACAGTTGGTTGGTGGTCTAGTATATCTTACAGTTACTCGTCCGGATATTGCATATCCTGTTCATATCGTGAGCCAGTTTTTATCCGCACCCCGATCCACTCATTATGCGGCTGTTCTTCGCATTTTACGTTACATCAAAGGTACTCTTTTTCAAGGTCTTCATTTTCCAGCTCATTCATCATTAACTCTACATGCTTATTCTGATGCTGATTGGGCTGGTGATCCCACTGATCGTCGTTCTTCTACTGGTTATTGTTTGTTTCTTGGTAAATCGCTTATTTCATGGCGTGCAAAGAAACAGACTTTCACTGCCCGCTCAAGTATGGAGGCCGAGTATCGGGCTCTCGCTGACACTACTGCCGAAGTTGTTGCCATCCGATGGTTACTTGAAGATTTAGGGATTCCACAGAGTTCTCCCACCGATGTCTATTGTGATAATAAAAGTGCTATTCAGATTGCTCATAACGACGTCTTTCACGAACGCACCAAGCACATTGAAAATGATTGCCATTTTGTCCGGCAACGACTTCTCATTGGTGCTATTCGTCTAATTTCTGTTGGTACCTTGGACCAGACGGCTGACATTTTCACCAAAGCTCATCATCATTCCCGTTTTCGGCTTCTGGTATCCAAACTCAAGATGATTTCCTTACCTCCACCTTGAGTTTGAGGGGGGATATTAGATATATTAAATAAATGTTAGTGTATGTTATCTGTAAAGTTAGAACTTTATTAGCTGTTAGTAGGGTTGTCATGTTAGTGTTGTTAGTACTTGTTACCTGTTTAGATTAGTTTTATATAATTATTAAATTGCTAGTTGTTCTTGTAGTTAGGCTATAAATACATGTAAGATTGTACAATATTAGACATCAATTGAATACCATTTCAATTTATCAAGCTTTTCTCTCTGATTTCTAATAAGTACAAATTTCATTCTCTGCAGAGATAATAATGAATTATCTACACGTGACTTGCAAAAAATGGTTCAAGCTCTGCCTCAGTACACTGAGCAAATGGAAAAGATTTCGCTCCATGTGGAGGTTATTTCTTTACCATCTTCTATTTTTACTTTTTATTCTTTATTTAATTTTAGGAGAACTGCTTAGAAACAATATTTGGGTTTGGCTTTAACTAGAACAATAGTGTTTAAGAGAAATATATTTTACACAGACAATTGATCTTGATAAATTCAATGCAGATAGCTGGAAAGATCAATACAATGATAAGAGAAAATGAGCTTCGGGATCTAGGACAATTAGAGCAAGATCTTGTATTTGGGGATGCTGGAGCAAAGGAAGTTATCAACTATCTTCTAAAAAACCAGGTCTTGTGCTGAAGGTTCAGCATGATTTGTTGCTTAACATACAATAATGTATACTTTCTTAGTTTCTTTAATTTACATTTTGCACCACATGCAGGATCTAAATCCGGAATATAAATTGCGTTTGTTGATAATTTATGCAATTGTCTATCCTGACAAGTTTGAGGGTGATAAAGCCACAAAACTAATGCAGGTAAATACCAACTCTTATGAAATTATGCTTCTTTCATTCTTCAACTCCAATCTTACTTTTATGAAAGTTATGGATACAATTTTATAATAATAAGCATGAAATTCCTCCTTTCTATGCATACCTATACAAGGTGTAGTACTATGATCAGATAAATGTCCTGAAGTATAGTATAGTGGATAAAATTCATCATGGATGGAATTGAACTTTCATCTGACTGGGAGCCGAACTTTGACATCCTATATGTTCATGCCACATTTTTAGAACTTGGAAAATCATTTCACTTTCACACAATTATTTATTACTTGCTCTTACATAAACCCAGCTAAATTGTCTATGTTGCACAGATACGATACGGTATCCGTACCTACCGTACAGGTACGAAATACGAAAATTTTAAAAAAAATGGGGTATAGATACGTAAGTATATATATAAAAAATAAGTAAATTTTATAAAATTTAAGAGATAAATAATATATTTTAACTAATAAAATAAATTTTTATTTTTAAATAAAACATTTAAATAGTTAATTTAACATATTAAATCTCATATTTAAATAATTTTAGAATAAAAAAATTAAAAAACAAAAAAATATTACTCAAAATAACATGATTTTGAATTAATTTTAAAAAAAATATATATTTAGCCGTACTCAAAATGCACCCAGCCATACCCAAGACGTACCCAAAAGATATCTAAAATTTTAGAGTAAAGGACATTTATGCTCCTGACGTTTAAAAAATTGTACAAATTCACCCCTGACTTTTGTGAAATACTTAATAAGCCCTGACCTTCGAAAAAACAGTACAATTATACCCATCTGTTAGTTTGACTCGACTAAAAAAAACGAAAATTGCTTATGTAGCTATTAGAAAAACGTTTGTGATTCTTTTTTTCCATCATATGAGTGATTTTGTAAGAAATTCTATTGGAAGTTTTCGTTTCTTTTAGTTAAGTCAAACTCACAAAGGGACATAATTGTACTATTTTTTCGAAGGTTAGGAGTGATTAAGTATTTCACAAAAGTCAAGGGTAAATTTATATAATTTTTTAAAAGTTAGGGATATAAATGTACTTTTTCCTAAATTTTATTTTGTTTGGTACGTATCTATGAGTATCCAGGCGTATTTTTGGAGTACTCGTACCGAGTACTTTTGAAAAATAGGCGTACCGTGCAACAGGGGTTCTCAGACACCAAAAAGAATAGGTTGCCTCTGGTCTTTGGATGTTACATCATTAGTTTTCTTTGTATAGAAATGAAATTTGTCAAGACTATGAAAAAAAAATACCTAGCCAAAAAATTATATCAGATCTTGCACTCTGATATGTTTTATCTTTGTGGACCATTCTGATTTCGCAGCCCATTGTGAATTTATCAACCTGTCACTTTTGTAAGTCAAACAGAAGAAGTTACCTTATACATGCCCTATAGAATTTTCTTTTACAAAAGTGTATATAACTATATATATAATTATATATAGAAATTCTGGCTATCAAATGTTATTAAATGGTTGATTTGTGTTTGTAATCAGTTAGCAAAATTATCACCCGATGACATGAATGTGATTAGTAATGTGCAATTACTTGCGGGATCAGCAAACAAGAAGTCGACTACCAGCAACAGTGGTTTCTCACTCAAATTCAGTAATCAAAAGGTAATGTTGTTTACCCTCTAGGCTGAAGAATAACTCTCACATTGATTAATGAAGAAATTATATACATCTGAGTTATTATATTCAGATGAATGGAGACGACATTTTATGCTTATGGAGGGACAAGAATTCGGATTTCAGATGTTTTTTTATGAAACTAATATATTCATTACAGAATGCTCCCTTACATTCCCTGTTGTGATAAAATTTCTTTCACAATCAATGTGTAAACTTTTTGTATTGCATAGACAAAACAAGCAGCACGAAAAGATCGTTCTGAAGAGGAAGAAGAAACATGGCAACTAGTTCGATTTTATCCCATGATAGAGGTATGACTAAAGATCATGAATGCTCTGCTTTAATCTCTCGGGTTGTTTTCCAACAATTAGATTAAACTCAATTTTAATAATAATTAGATAACTTTGGTCAAACAGCAAATTAATCTGATCCATGAAATTTAACTCTAAATTATGATCAAGGGGCATGTCCAAACAAAAATCAAGGGGCATTTCCCCTAGAAAGGATCCCACTTCAGCTTATGAAAGTCATCGCATCAGAAATCTTTATATTTTCCTAATAAATACTTCAATGCCAGCTTCATCCAAATGTTCTTTACTTTATATGATCAATGTGAATGTGAAGTATAGATTGCACTGCGTTTGGCAGGAGATCATTGAAAATCTCAATAAGGGTCAGTTATCAAAAGATGATTATTCATGCAAAAATGAACCACCCACAGCTCCTCCCAAACAAGCTCCTACTGGAACCAGCCAACGCACCACGGCAGCTTCAACTACTGGCGGACCCAAATCAAGGAGGACAGCAAACTGGGCACGTCGAGGATCAGACGATGGATATTCAAGGTGACATGAAATTCTTCCTTGGTGTTTAAGTAAAGATAGCTTTTTTTGTTTTGTTTTTTCAAAAATATACTTGCTAACCTCTAGGCTCGTTAGGTTTTTAAATTTGCCAAACAAAAAATATCTTGTTTGTAAAAGCATCAATTCTCCTCCTAAAAATAATATCAACCCATTTTAAATGTATCATGGGAAAAAAAATTACAGAAACAAAAAGTAAAAGAGAAAGCAATTGTATTGAGCAAATTAAATTATATACACTTTTCTTCTTCAAATAAACCAGATTTAGATCATTGTAACTAATTGAATCGTTCCAATCCTCTCAATAAATAATTATGATAGAATCATATAGAAGTCATTTTTGAAGTGTATTTTAATTTTGGAATGTTGAAACAAAATTTCACATAGTGAGCACTGCCTGTAAGTGGATTTATATTATAGTTCTTTCCTTCTCTCACATTTCCTATCATTACTCTTCCATAATTATGTCTGCATTTAATTGACAATAATGTGCTCAAATTGAAAAGATGAGTAATGTACAAAAATCATAGTGAGCCCCTGCGAAACCCTTTTTGTGACGAATGACATGAAAGTGAACATGAAATTCATAAGATATTTTGTACTAGCAGCTGTAAATTTGAGTGGAATTGTAATAATTAAGTATGTGTTTAAGTATTAATGTCATTGTATAGAATAAGAACAAGATATATTTGTTAGTTGAGATATAGAAAAAAAAAAAAAAAGAAAAGAAAGAAAGAAAATGACTTAAAATGTTAAAATAAACTGTATTTTACTCATGAAGCCTTTCATTTCCCTGTTTTAGTGTTTTCCCCTTCCATGTACCCTTAATTCAAATTTGTCTGTTTAGAGAAAATGAGTTGTACTTTGATATGAAATAGTGTTAAACCCTCAACTTATAGCTTTCCTGATTGTTCAATAGTGACTCCACTTTGAAGAACACCGGCGGTACTGATTTCAAGAAGATGGGAAAGCGAATCTTTGTGTTCATGATTGGTGGAGCTACTCGATCCGAGGTACAATACGATCAAGCATTTCTGTAAATATCTATGGGATTTTACAATTTTGCAATATCAACTAATGAAACTACTATTCTATCTGTTAATTTTCAGCTACGAGTTTGCCACAAGTTGACAACAAAACTCAAAAGAGAAATAATCTTAGGTACTTCTTGCATGGATGATCCTCCACAATATCTTACGGTAATAATAACCCTCCTTAATCACTTTATGCAAATTCTTCCATTTGGTGTAATTGATCAAGAGCATAGTTTAACTTTAATCACTTATGCAATGTAGGGTATCATTTAATGTGTGTTATCAATAAAATGTTCAAATTAATTTATCCTAATTAGTTCATTTTTCTAATTGTGGTGAAATGTTGCAGAAACTGAAGCTATTGTTAGAGGATATTCCTACACTGAATGGTCTCGGGATATAAGTCATTATCTATGAAGATTGCTGGCAGGAAATTAAAACACTTTGGCCATACTTTTGTATCCTTAAGCTTATAGATAGCTAGTGGTCTAGCTAGTGCATGTCCTCATGACAAAGGAATGAACACAGGACACCCAACTTATAATTTTATTTTTTACTTTATACAAATTTTGTCACGAGCTCCAATCCGTCAAAGACATGATTATAAGTTATTAAAGTAATTAAAAAATGTATAATTTTTATTTTCTCTATGGGATGTTAGAAGTCTTTCCGAATTGAATAAATTATATGTTTTTTATTGTTGTTTTTATCTCTGCAACCATGCAAATTGTGTGTAAATAACCCATTTTCATTTCATTTAGTTTGTTTTCTTTGGTCAAGAGTAGTGTACCCAAAGAAGGTGATATTAACAATTTAAGAAAAATATAAATAAATAAAAATAGTAATTTAACTTATATGTATTGTATTGTTAAGGACATATGCTAAAATTAATACTTAAAAAAAAGAAAATTTAATTGACCAGTATAATGTATTATTTATTTTTGCCAATATGTTTCTGTTGGTTGGTAAAAAAAAAAATACTCAAATACATTAGTAATGTATATGTGTTAGTTAAAATTATTAACCAACATAAATAAAAATTAATAACTCTTAAGTATTTATCATGAAGAAATTTACATAACAATTATAAAAAAAATAAATTTAAAAAGATAACCTTAACAAATAATCTTATCTGAATTCTAAAAATAGTCATAATTAATTAATTACAATAATTTTAGTATATATTTATTATGCATAATTAAGTTGAATCAAATTATTTAATTTATATTAATTAGAAGATAGACACCAAAAAAAAATATTAACTAAAAGATAATTTTAATTTATAATATAAATTTATATTTTTATTTTTTTGCTATTTTATATTAAAATAATTTTTAATTTAATATGAAAATAATTAATTTGATTAAACTTAATCGAATAAAATAAAACTATCATTACCCTAAGCATTATTATCACCCAACATTAACACTTATTTTCAGATTTCAGACGAAAAAAGAAGACATTGCCTCCGGTCTCCGCACTTTACAACCCTTCTTATCGCCACCTCCCACCGTCGCGTTCGCCTTCTGATTGCCGGCTCTACTGTTCTGCTTCTTCCCTGGCCACCGCCGCGTCTACCTCTACAGTTCACCCCCTCTGTTTTCTCGCTGCCAAGGTACTTTACAATGCTTCTGCTCCTTTTCTTTTTTATTTGGCTTAACAAATGCACCATAGTTGAAGCTAGCTCTTTAATTTATTGTTAATCTGAATACTTAACATCACATTAAGGTGTTAATGTATTCTAACACAGGGTTTGAGTGCATAGCGATGGTGTTAAGTGTTAACCAGTGAAAAGCATAGAATGCATGAAAATAACATCTTTTTTCTTCTTAGCCATGAAAGCTAGCTACCTTTTAGAAAATCAATATGCTTTTTTCTGGCTATGCACTCCCTTCTTTCTCTTAGTCTAATTGATGGTCAAATTTGATTAACTCTTTACTTTCTTTTTTTTTCCCCCCTTAATTAGAGAAAAGATGCAAACTTGGGAAAGTTTTGGGAGCCATGTCGAGATTGATGCTCAAAGGTAAATCAAAAAACTTTGGTGCTTGATTCATGTTTGGTTAGTCATCTGAGTCACCCTTCATTATTTTTTTTGTTTAATTTATTTTGTTTGATGAGCAGTTTGGGAGATGAAGGAGACAGTAATGCACTGATCTTGCCAGCTAAGAAGAAAAGGAAAGGGAATAATGAGGTGTGGGAAGTTCCACAATGTTCTTCTTTTTGTATGTTCGATTTTCATGTTTTTTTTTTGTAAAGTTTTGTGATACTGATTGTAGTTCTGTTTTATTTTTTTGGTGTTAGGAGCATGGAAAAGTTGGGTCATGTAAGAAACAGAAGCTGAGCAAACCCCAGAAGAAGAAGCTGAAGAAGCTGCAGGTTAATGCTTGAGTGAGAACAAGGAGAAACAATATTGTCTTCCTGACTGTTTATGTATTACTATTTTTCTAATAGTTTCCTTTGGTTTATGCAGGGTGACAAGGAGAAACAACTTCTCATGGAAAAAAGCATTGAGACATTAAAGTATGTGATGAATTTGAATTTTTTGTTGTACTGTCTGTTGGCAATCATTTACTGATAAAAATTTGGAATTTTCTGTGTTCGCAGACAGAACTCACTTCCAGAGTCTGCATATCCTCTTTTGAAACCTTCATGGAAGATTGGTCGGGTCTGTATTTCGTGAAACAGTGATAGTTTAGTGAAAAATCATGACTGACTGTTTGCTAATACAGCATATGCTTATTGTGCAGGCTGAGACTGTGCAGGAGAAGCGTAGGAGGGCTGTACACTTACTAAAACAAGGATTGGAGGTTTTACATGATGATGATGAACCAAAGAAACCGGATTTTCCTCATGGAATTGAACCTGAGACAGAAGAGGTTCATCTGGCGCAGGAAGTTGAGGAGAATGGAATCGTTGAATTTCAATTAACAAGAACAGAAAGAGAAGTCTCAAGTACAACATCTCTTGCTTTGGAATCCTCTCAAGCAATAATTCCTGGCAATGAATCTATTACTAAACCTGAAGCTAAAATTCCTATTGAGAAGCAACTTGAAGAAACAAGAAGTGCTTGTCTTGCATCTTGTTCTACCAATGGAGCAAGCACCAAGTCAAAGGTATTGATCGTACTCAGTTTTTCCCTAAAATCAATATACTAAATATTATTCATGGTTATCATTTTAACAATTGGCTATATCTATAGGACTTATGTAGTGGTAAACCTTATACTTGCACTTATTTGTTTAACATGCTTGTTCCGATCCGTTCATACTATATAAATATATATCCTTTCAGTGTGGTCGTCATTCATGCAATGACCGTTTTGGGCACTCGTTTAACATGGAACAGGATACGGCAGATGAAGACCATAACACAATCAATGAATTAAGCAACCCTGCAGATCCGTTTGCACAGAGACCTTCAACTACTCCTACTGTTGTGCATGTACACAGACCAGCTGAGGTTGAAGAAAAAAGGAAGGATCTGCCTATAGTTATGATGGAGCAAGAGATAATGGAAGCTATAAATTACCATTCCAGTGTAATCATATGCGGAGAAACTGGATGTGGTAAAACAACTCAAGTTCCTCAGGTGAGTACATCTTATGCTTGAGTAATGGTGAATTGGTGATGTTTTACTGTCGTTTTAAACTGATGCTTTGATTATTGTGTTTTCCCAAAAAATTGTCAGTTTCTTTATGAAGCTGGATATGGTTCAAGTAAGTCCCATATTCACAGTGGTATTATCGGCGTTACTCAACCACGTCGAGTGGCTGTTCTTTCCACTGCAAGGCGTGTGGCATATGAGCTTGGTCTTCATTTGGGAAAGGAGGTTGGCTTTCAAGTTAGATATGACAAGATGATTGGAGATAGTTGTTCTATCAAGTTTATGACTGATGGAATTTTGCTAAGAGAAGTTCAGGTTGTTATTTACCTCATTGCTTTTCTAGTTATTTATTTTGAAAACTTTTATCTGTGTAATATAAGTGATATATTCACAAAAAAAATTGTTCACTTCGTGGGAAACAATGCTGATAAATCAAGAAACTCGGAACCTTTTATTTATAGTAACAATCACCCAAAAGCTCAATGCATGATAGGATCTTTAGGTTCACTTTACATTTGATTATGGGCATATTTTAATCTATCATTATGAGGAAACCATTGACCTTCAGAACTTCTATTTTTTGTTTAAATGTTATGGAAATTATTGTCTTTGGATGCATGTGAGTGCATTTATGGGTTCTACATATTCCATTAGCACTTTTGATTGGAAACTGAAAAGTGAATGTGAATTTTCCTCTTTCATTTGGTCATTGCTTGGTTGTGATTGTTAGTGGCTGCAGACATCCATGCTGTCATTGAAGCAACTTTTTAAATTATTGTTGTCATGGCAATTGCCTGCTGCGCAAGGATACAATGCCTGATTTAACTCTCTTTTTCTTGACATATCATCAAGTAATTGAATGATTAAATCAAAACACACTTGTTTTGATAAAATAACATTGATACCTTCTGTTGCAGAATGATTTTTTATTGAGGCGGTATTCGGTACTAATTCTTGATGAGGCTCATGAGAGGAGCTTGAACACAGATATTCTGATTGGGATGCTCTCACGTGTTATAAAAATTCGTCAAATGGTCAGAGTTATTTATTCTATTAATATTTTCACAGATGAAATTTAAGTTAATCATGCTAATTACCACTGGCATTCTAACCTGTATGATTTTATCTTTCTGTTTTGACAGGTTTATATTGATCAGCAAAAGAAGATACAATCAGGGCAATGTTTAAGTCCTGAAGATCTCGTCTTTCCACTAAAACTTGTGCTGATGAGTGCTACCTTGCGAGTACAAGACTTCACTTCTGAAAGGTTATTTCCTTCTCCTCCACCTGTGATAGAGGTTCCTACAAGGCAATTTCCAGTGTCAGTGTACTTTGCAAAGAAAACTGAAATAACAGATTATATTGGGGCAGCATACAAGAAGGTCTTGGCAATTCATAAGAGGTTGCCTCCTGGGGGCATACTTGTTTTTGTTACTGGGCAAAGGGAAGTAGAAGACTTGTGTAGGAAGCTACGCAAAGCATCCAAGGAGTTTGTCATGAAAAAGGTTAAGGGATCTGCAGAAAGTAATGGGACTGCAGTCCCTGAAACAAATCCTGTTGAGGGGGTAAATATTAACGAGATTAATGAAGCGTTTGACAATACTGGAAATTCAGCTATCCAGCCAACTGATAGGTTTAGCGGCTATGATGAAGAAGAGATTGATGTTGATGAAAATGATTCTGACTTTTCTTATGATTCAGAATATGAGAGTGAATTGGAATTCAATGGTGATGATAATGTTGAGCAATCAGAGAACCAGAGTAATATTGTAAATGTCTTAAGGCAGGAAGGAGGCCTTGCTTCTCTGAAGGCTGCTTTTGAAAAATTGTCTGGGAAAGCCCTATCAAGCACCTCGAATGAGGAGCAGACTTCTGTGAATACAGAAGATGGTTCAGACCAACCAAAAGTTTTCAGGGAGAGCAGAGCTATAGAAAAATCTAGTTCTTCCCCAGGTGCACTTTTTGTTCTTCCTCTTTACGCCATGCTACCGGCAGCAGCCCAACTTCGTGTATTTGAAGATGTCAAGGACGGACAGCGGCTTGTTGTTGTTGCCACAAATGTTGCCGAAACATCTTTAACTATCCCAGGGATAAAGTACGTGGTTGATACTGGAAGAGAAAAGGTGAAAAATTATAATTCCTCCAATGGCATGGAAACATATGACATACAATGGATTAGTAAGGCATCTGCTGCCCAGCGTGCTGGTAGAGCTGGAAGAACTGGACCTGGACACTGTTATCGTCTGTATTCATCGGCAGCCTTTAACAATGAATGCCCTGAGTACTCTCCAGCTGAAGTTGAGAAAGTTCCTGTCCATGGTGTTGTCCTCCTCTTAAAATCGATACATTTTAAGGATGTAAGTTTAATTTTTTCAATTTTACTCAATTCCTTGATTAACTGGATATCGTTTTCTTTTTTGTAAGTTTGAGATCATTCCATAATTAATACTATTACTTCTTATCCAGGTTAAAAAATTCCCATTTCCTACTTCTCTTAAGAAAGATTCCCTGCTTGAAGCTGAGAATTGCTTGAAAGCTCTGGAAGCACTGGATAAGAATGATGAACTTACACTTTTGGGAAAAGCCATGGCTCTTTATCCCTTGAGTCCTCGGCACTCCCGAATGTTGCTCACTGTTATCAAGAGTATAAGTCATGGGCATAAATGTAATCCAAATTTGCTTTTAGCATATGCTATTGCAGCTGCTGCCGCACTGAGTTTGTCAAATCCTTTTATTATGCAATATGAAGGAAATGAAAGTGGAAGAGATTCGGAGATGTGTGAGAAATCTGGCATGAGAGATACTGAGAAAGACACCGATAAAAAGGAAAAGTCAAGGCGAAAGAAACTAAAAGAAACTTCTAAACAAGCACGTGAAAAATTTCGGGTTGTCACTAGTGATGCCCTGACCACAGCCTATGCGTTGCAGTGTTTTGAGCGGTCGCAGAAGAAAGTGGAATTCTGTGATGGTAATGCATTGCACTTCAAAACCATGGAGGAAATGTCAAAGCTTAGACAACAGCTTCTTAAACTGGTCTTTTATCAGAGTTCCAAAGCTGGTTTTGAAGAGTACTCTTGGATTCATGGAACTCTAGAGGACGCAGAAAGTGCTTGGCGGGTTTCTTCCGAAAAATATCCTCTTTCTGTGGTTGAGGAAAGGCTTGTTCGTCAGGCAATATCTGCTGGCTGGGCAGACAGAGTTGCCAAACGAATTACAGCATCGTTTCGAGCCTCAGATGGAGAGAAAAGATCAAGTGCTGTTAGATATCAATCATGCGTTGTTAAAGACACTGTTTTCCTTCATAGATTGTCATCGGTCTCCATCGTAGCCCCCGAGTTTTTGGTTTACAATGAATTATTAGAGACAAAACGACCAGATAAAGATGGGGTGACAAGTTCCACCAGAGCATACATGCATGGAGTAACAAGTGTGGAGCCGGCTTGGCTTGTTGAGCATGCCAAATCGAACTGCGACTTATCTAGATCCGTTATGGATCCCAGGCCTTTCTATGACGCACAGACTGACGAAGTAAAAGAGTGGGTTGTCCCAACCTTTGGACGTTTCGATTGGGAGCTTCCAATGCATCCATTGGCCATTGACAAAGAGAAAAGTTATGATCATAGGGTGAAAGTGTTTGCTTATGCTTTTCTTGAAGGCCAGGTTTGTCCTTGTTTAAGATCTGTCCGCAAATACATGTCAGCATCACCTGAAACTATTTTGAAGAATGAAGCATTGGGTCAGAAAAGGGTGGGGAATCTCCTAAGCAAATTAAGGAGAAGGCGAATCGATAGCGCTGCTATGTTGCGAACTGTGTGGAAGGAGAATCCAAAGGAATTTTTTTCAGAAATCTTGGATTGGTTTCAGCAAAGTTTTCACAACCACTTTGAAGAGTTATGGTTACAAATGCTAACTGAAGTGCTTCAGGAGACACAAGAACGCACACGGAAGACTAGTACTAAGAAGAAAAAGTCCAAGGTAATATCTAAATCACATTGATAATTCCTCAACACAGAATTGCTTCTCAGACTTGTATTTTGATGTAATTACTAGGAATATTTTTATGGAACAGATACAGAGAAAGTAGGTGGGCTTGGTTGCTGATGAGCCAAATATATTTATTTAAGTATAATCTATCTATCTATTTATAATATATTAATTTAGAGACCAAGGTAGCTCTTTATTTCACCTTCATGTTTAAAGTCTCTATTGCGATGCAACATCATCAAATTTGCCAAATGGCAAAATTCTTCAACTTTAAATACTTGATTGCATTACTTCTATAGTTTTTAGCTTTTATAATTTTCATATGCGCCTTTTTTTTTTTTTTTTTTGCCAAACATTGTATGCTAAATTTTAATGAGGCTTATGAAAATATCAAACTTTCTCATCTTTAGCTTGAAGTTGATCTACCCATTCATGAAACTTTTTAACATCATATAATATCACTTATATATGTTAGACATGAGGTATTGTTTCAACCCTTAAACTGATCTTCTTATTTACAATATTAATATGCATATTATCTTACTTTTTATGTTTTTGATATTACCTTCAATGTTTACCCTTTCATGCTTTTTAAATTGGTGAGAAATTTATCTTACCTAAGTCCAACATATTACTTATTTATGCGGATCTGATGCTAGTATATGTAACATGTTATATGCTTTGTCAACTCACAAATCAAACCAAATGGAGTCTAAATTGTGTAGCTTTAAAAATGCAGATAGTGAAAGTAGGAATAGTGACACTTCTTTTCTCTTCTATCTTTGTGTAAATTGTTTCTATATTTTCTATCGTGAAACACTTGACAAATATGACTTATATTTGCATATACAAAAAAATACTTCATAAACTTATGATTTCTTAACAAAATATAAAATAGAAAAAATTATACAAATTATCAAGAGAGAATTTTGTTCAATCTTAGATGGTCTATGTATGTATGTATGTATCTATCTAAATACCTCTGATACCCTATCATTGAGTGCTGAACCGAGAATTCCATAAGGAGTTACTATTTCAGAAAATATGAATGTATTGCCTCGTATCCATATCACATAGGTTTTGATGGTTCTGCCATTAACAACCCTCGTATTGCTCAATAGTATACGATCTGATAATGACCATTTGATCTGTTGTTGATAGAATAAAAATCCTTGATGATCAATAAAAGTTGGAAGTTTCCACTTCAAACCATCAATACAAGAGAAGCATTAAAAAAAAAAAACAAAAAAACAAGAAGCCATGTGAAGGCAGCACATGATTCATGGAGAGTTACATAGATTCCTTTCTTTAGCATGTGATTAGCACACTTACCACTCCATTAATCAATTGTTTATCTTTAACAACACCACCCCATGATTTTGTCCGAAGGCCATAAACCTCATAAAGTCAACTTCACTTACCACACACAGCAAATGCTTGCGTTAGCTTGTTCTTCAGAAAACCCAAAGAGTACTTTGCAAACTGCAAACCCTTCCCTCATCCATCACCTTTCTTTCTTTGTTCTGATCCCATCTAAGATTCAACCA
This sequence comes from Stylosanthes scabra, assembly GCA_036250425.1. Lineage (NCBI taxonomy): Eukaryota > Viridiplantae > Streptophyta > Magnoliopsida > Fabales > Fabaceae > Stylosanthes > Stylosanthes scabra. The sequence goes on along the minus strand of JASCZI010241963.1, from coordinate 32,661 downwards.
TGGCTGCAAAATTTGAGGGTGGGGCTTACCTGTCTTCCTTTGTTGATGCTGTTTTGGAGAACCTGTCTTCAATACTTGAAGAAGACGACTCATCCTTCGAAAGGAACAACTTGCTTGCAAGGTTGGAGAAATGTCTGTATGATGTTAGACCTGTTCTTGATGATGCTGAGCTGAAGCAATTCACCGACAAGAAAGTCAACAAGTGGCTTGTTGATCTCCATGATACTCTCTACATCGCTGATGACTTGCTTGATGAACTCTCCACCAAAGCTGGCATCGATGCCACTCAAAAGGGTCCAGGTAACTCTTCTTCCTGGTCTCGTCTTGTTGACTCATATATTGAAGATACTGGTGACTTGGAAAGAATAGTTGCAAGACTAGACTCTGTTGTAGCACGCAAATATTATCTTCGTCTGAAGGAGGGTGCCAAGGTGGACATGTCATGGAGAATTCCATCCGCATCTCTCGTTGTAAGTTCTGACATATTTGGTCGGGACAAAGACAAGGAGGAGGTAATCAAATTGTTGTTAAATGATACTTATCACGCTGAATCTCCTGTTACGGTGATCCCAATTTGGGGTATGGGTGGAATAGGGAAAACTACTCTGGCTCAACTGGTTTACAGTGATGCTAAAGTAGTGGCAAAATTTGACACTAGAGCATGGGTGTGTGTTGCTGAAAATTTTGATCCTGTTGGCCTTACAAGGACTATTCTACAGAAAATAAGTCATGCTTCTTTTAACACGGATGATTTTGATTCACTTCAAACTCGTTTGAAAGAAGCGTTGACGGGAAAGACATTCTTAGTTGTTCTAGATGATCTCTGGCATGATCACAAAGATACATGGGAGCATATTCTAAAACATTTTCAGCACGGAAATCATGGAAGTAAAATTTTATTAACAACCCGTAGTGAAAAGGTTGCTTCTGTGGTCACAACTACTGAACTACATTATCAACTAAGTTTATTGTCTGGTGAAGATTGTTTGTTGGTGTTCTTAAAACAAGCACATCTTTCCATTGACTCTATCAGTCCAACTTTGGAAAAAGTCGGCAAAGATATTGTAAAGAAGTGTGATGGATTGCCCTTGGCAGCTCAAGGCCTCGGAGGCTTATTGCGTGGAAATTCTGATGCCAAGTCTTGGAATCTTATATTGAAGAGTGAGATCTGGGAATTTTTTTATGATATGATAAAAATTGTTCCAGCATTAAGAATCAGTTATTATTATCTACCTACATGTCTGAAAAGGTGCTTTGTTTATTGTGCCTTATTTTCCAAAGATTATGAATTTGATAAAGGTGAACTGGTCTTGTTATGGATGGCTGAGAATTTTTTACAACCAGTAGGAAAGAAGACTCCAGAAGAAGTTGGTGATGAGTATTTTGATGAATTAGTTGCGAGATCATTTTTTCAACCTGCAGATAGTACTAAGGAAAATATATTTATGCTGCATGATCTCATGCATGATTTGGCAATGATCTTTGCTGTAGAGTTCTATTCCAGGCTGAAGAGCATGAGAAAGCTGATGAGATAGGTATCAAAACTCGGCATTTGTCACATATTGCAAAAGAAGATTATCCAATCTCAAAAGTTTTTGAAGTTTGTGATAGAGTAAAACATACAAGGACACATCTTGAAATTAATTTCAGTTTCAACTCCCATTTAACATAGAAAATGCATCTTGTATCTTGTCACAATTGAAGTACCTCCTTGCTTTGTCGTTCAAATCCTTTCCTCTTGAGTTCAATAGGCGAGTTGATTCATCTACGTTATTTGAATCTGTCAGAGACCTACATTGTAACATTGCCTGAGTCATTGGGTAGCCTATACAATTTGCAAACCTTGAAGCTATCTCGATGTTACATTTTGAAAATGCTTCCGATTAGCATGCAAGATCTTGTAAACTTACGTCATCTTGATATTAGAGAGACTAAGTTGAATGAGATGCCAATAGGCATGAACAAGTTGAAAAGTTTGCAGTTTTTAAGATACTATGTTGTTGGAAAGCATGAAGGGAACAAGATGAGAGAATTGGGAGCACTTGCACATCTACACCAATCGATTTGCATTTCCCATTTGGAGAATGAGGCAAGAATGTCCGATAAAGATGGCATTGATCTTTTGGATCTGTATTGGTCTTCGAATGAGAATGAGAATATAGTTGATTTCCAAAATGAAAAAGATATACCGGACAAGTTACAACCACACAGTAATTTGAAAGAACTAGTAATTCGGGATTACAAGGGTATAACATTTCCAGATTGGTTGGGACATTTTTCCTACCACAACATCACCAAAATAAGAATGACTGGTTGCAGGAATTGTCGTATGCTTCCTTCACTTGGACAGTTGCCCTCTTTGAAGCACCTATTTATTTCAAATTTTTCAAGATTGGAGATTGTAGGTGCTGAGTTTTACCGAGATGATGAATCTTGTTTAGAGACTCCATTTCCAATGCTTGAAGTTCTTTCATTTTGGTCAATGTCATGTTGGAAGGAGTGGCATTCTTTTGAGTTGAATGCATTTCCTCAACTCAGGGAGCTTACCATAAGTCGGTGTCCCATGTTGAGAGGAGATTTGCCAAATCATCTACCATCTTTGCGCAATAAAGTTCTTGAAGGGAAACATTCAGTGGAGTCCGCGATAGAGGTCACTATGAATGCTTTCTGCTGTGTATTGATTCACCCAAGGTCTAATTTCTAGTATTATAGCTGAAGAATATTGTGAAAAATGAAAATAAAAATTAACCATCGCCCACCGTGGGGCTCGAACCCACGACCACAAGGTTAAGAGCCTTGCGCTCTACCTACTGAGCTAGACGGGCTAATTGTTTATAGATTTAATCCGTGCTTAATTCATATGATTAATACCTTTAAAAGATACCAATTTTTTTTCTTTTTTAGTTTTTAAGTTATAAAAGGAAATTTTATTTTAAAACTCAAGGTCAACATATTCATTAAATCACCAATAATTAAGCTTTGAAAAATTAACTATTTTTTGGGTGACCTTGAAATATATGTAGTCAAAACCAATTAAATGCATTTCTTCATTTTAATATTTTATTCCTTTACCCTGATAACTATTAGTACTTCTACCAAAAAATAAAGTGTTTTTAACAATAAATTATTCATCCAATAAATCAATAATTTTAGTCAACTGAAATTAAACAACACATAAATGTTTTATTGACTACTTCCTTATACCCTTAATCTATATAAAATATTAATCATGTGTTTGATATTCAAACGAAGTCATTGAAAATAGACGAGTTTCCTTAAAAGGTTATATATGTAATTTTAAATAGCACTATATCTAATTTCTTGATTTATGATATTTATTTTGACCTTTCGTCTAAATAAAATATAGACAAATATTTGGTATGCACTAAGTGTTCTTTTTCTTTTTATGAATTTCTTCCTTCTTCTTCAACTAATTATGGATTTTGTTAGCTTTGAGTATCAAGTATTTATTTGAAGTAGAAGTTTTTTCTTTTATTTAGTTAAACATAATTCTCAGATACCTAGTAACTCAATGAAAGTGTCAAATTGTGAGGATTAGGATATTCTCTACTCTTTTAAAATTTCCCTTAAAGTAAGTTAATAAAGGGTGAATATGTGAATATAACCTTTTCATATTCATTTTATCCAATGATGAAGAGAATTCTATTCCAAATTTTACTCAATGTACTAATTAATATCGTCACATCACTTTTAAAATTAAAATTTATAAAGTATTATCTTTTCGCTCCCAGTTTGGTCGAGTTGTACAACGAACTAAAAATAAATAAATAAATAAAATTTAAAGTAATACCATATATCATTAATTTAAAACTTCCAATATAAGTTTTATTTATTTTTCCCTTGTTAATTAGTAGTAACAAGGAAAAGACAAAAGGTGCCTTTATTATTAATAGAAACCTTATTATAATAGAAATATCTTAAACTCTAAACCCTAATCTTGATTTCTATGCATCAAAGCAGCAACAACCTGAGCCATCAATACAATGGCCACTTTGATAATTCCTTGCTATACAGTCATTATTGCAAGCTTCATTATCTGGACATTTTCCTTGACCCATGCTGCAGTCCTTTATTCCAGACCCTAAACTAGCCACTCTGCCGCTTGTTGTTTCTGCAATAATAATTAATTTAAAATAAAAACACAACGTCTTTAGAGTTAAATGGAAATAATTAAATTAAGAGGATTTAAAAAAAAAAAACTATATATGAAAAAATAATTTATTTTCTCATATTTAAAGAGTATTTATGTTATCAATAATTCTATTTGCACACCAAAATCAGCCACTAAAATTAGTCACCAATATATAATACGCATTGAAATATAAAATATACAATAAAAATAAATTAAACTACACATATATTTTATACTCCAAGATGTATTATATATGATGGCTGATTTTAATGGATGACTTTATTTGATTAATATTTGAAATAACTTTTATTACTTGAAACCAAAGCACAACTAGAAAATATTTTACTATCATCAGAAAAAGAGTAATAAAATTTTAGTTTTACATACAATAATATATCAAAGCAAAATAGATGTTTATTCTTATTGGGGAATACATAAAAAAGATGTGCTTGTTCAAAATAATTATGAACAAAATAAACATAATGAGAAGAGAAATTAAAGTTAATTACCTGATGTAGCGTTATAGTTAGCACAGCAACAACCTTTGTTGGGAATACACCCACCAGATTGGAAGTGTTTATTTAGAATACAGAAAGTGCTGCAATATTTATCAACACAGTTTTGTGTTCCATCGCAAGACAATATCAGAGTCACCTTTGAGTCACTTCTTGCGTCTGCAATAATCAACACAATTCATAGATTCATATAGTATCTAAATATATATTTTGTATTCTTTCAGTTAAGTATAATCTCATATATGTGCTTCTAATTAATTGTTTATTAAAATTTTGGATTAAATAATTTCATGATATCATATGAAAAAACTTTACTTAAAGGTATATAATTTAATTCTTGTTAAAAAAAATTCTGCTTAAGATAATTAAAAAAAAGAATAAGAAAATATACCTATTAAGTCCAAAAAGAAGTTCTTGCTTCAGAGTGCGTGTTATTTTAGGCTACTTTAGGTTGATTATTTTCTATTATATACCAAATATTTATGTAAAAATTTAATCTTATAATAATGTATGTCCAACGTTGAGAAAATTTATATATGTCAATAAAAATTTAGGAATAGTTATTGTAACTATTATGTTAAAACAATAATTTAATTAAGTTTTGAGACAAATTCTATTACCTGAAATGATGAAAAGCAAAGCCACATAAAGAATGCAGAACAAAAACTTTGAAGCAGCATTATTAGTAGCCATTTCTGCCAAAATCACTTTGTGTTCTCTTGTTTCCTTGAAATCAAGAATATCAATATTAATGGTAATTTATAGTATCCTGCAAAAGTAAATTAAGCCTTTGATAATATTTTAATTATGATGACAATAAATGAGGTCTTGATATGGTAAATATGGGGTTACAAATACTTACCTAATATAAAATAAAATTGAATAGTCCTTATATATTTTGGAAAAAAATATTATTTTTTCTTTTGATTTAAATATTTAGTTTTCAATCCTTTTAATTAAAATATATAACTTCTAGAATTATTGTATATATATACATATACATATTTTGTTGACCAGAGACGAACATAATAATTTTCTGGCATTATCTATATCGAACAATTAAATTAATTGATTTGTCAATATATATTAACATATGAATGTTTTAATTTGGTGACCAGAAGAATACATATATTCTTTTTGTATTAATAATAATTGAGATTTGAATTAAACTGAGAATTGGAAAATGAAAAATTATTAGAATTTTTTACCTAATAATATTATTTTTTTAATTTGTGCCACTAATGTTTGCAAAACATTAGCTTTGTTCTTTCTAGAAGGAAAACTGAAAACTAATAAAGTAAAATAATAAATTCAGTATATTTGCATAAATTCTTATATACGGATTTAGATATGATATTAGTTAGCAACTAAGTACGTTGATTCTTGTTTCTTTTCCCTCTAATCTCAAACCAGAAATCGCAACCATTACTTATATGATATTATTTTTTTTATTATAAGAGATCTTGAGTTCAAACCTCAGATATAAAAAATTACACGATATGATCCATATAATTATGCACCCAAATACAATAAATATTGATTATTTAGGTTTTGGTTTATAAGGAGCATATATCTTCCGCAAATTTCATGCCTAAGAAAAATTATAGATTTGTAAAATTTGTGGTAATTTATGCAT
>JASCZI010241963.1:0-26235 GCA_036250425.1 Stylosanthes scabra | reverse complement strand
ATAAAAAAATATATATATATATATATATATATATATATATATATATATATATATATATATATAGAGGTAAAAAAGCGTACGATTGAGGGAAATTGTTTATTAATTTTTATTTTTTTTATATAAATACATAATCCCAAAATTAATTCAATAATCAAGCAGATTTTATCTTTGACAAAAAAATAAATAAATAAATAAGAGAGTCATGTCTCATTATTCCAGTTTCCTCATTATTCTAATTATTCTCTTCTTTTTCATTTAATAAAATCACTAATAAAAGAATGAACTAATTATTCTAGACAAAGTTGATGAATTTAAGACTGAAAATTTATTTTGGATAGGAAAGAGTAATAAAAATTTAATTTTATAATATTTAAGCATATATCATAATAAAACAAAAAAAAACTTGAATAATAACTTTTTATTTCATTAATTCTCCACCTTTGATGAATACATAAATAGATGTATTTGTTCAAAATACACATCTATGAACAAACATAATGAGAAGAGCACTTAAGTAAACCTATTGTTACTATGGAGGCAGCAACAACCTCTTAAGGGTTCACACAGACCAGCACGGTAGGGATTAATTACGGTACAGAAATTTTTGCATACTTCCTTATCACAAAGACCTTTTTTCTCATCGCAAATCATTATTGGAATTCGTATCATTTATGTCATTTCCTGCATCTGCAATAAATCAATAATCAACACAATTGCTAGATTAATAATTTAATATTCAGTTACTAAGCATAACCATTCATTTATTAATGAATAATGCTATATACATTTTTTTTTTATTAGACATCAGCTTTATACTCGTATAAAAATATGACTATTATACGCAAAACACAAAAAATAAAAAATAATTAATGCATCAATAATCGTGTTTTATACGAGTGTCAATTTAATGTCTAGTGAATAGCAAAATTATTTATTAATTATTTAAAATTTTGGAATAAATAATTTTATGATATAATATCAAAATTTTAAGTCAAATGTTTCTACTTGAACTGATGAGCAAAATCATGAAAAGATAACACACAAAAAGCTTTGGACTAGCATTAGAAGTCATTCTGCTAAACGTAATTACTTTGTAATTTTGTATTCTCAAGAATGTGAATAATCAACCATCTTGGTTATTTTATTTATAGCTCCTCGAAAAATAATTAAATTAAGCCTAATATAATATATTTAATTATTATGACAATAAATTGGGTCTTGCTATGATAAATATGTGACTGCAAATGTTGTTTTCTCACATTATTGACCAGACGACCCTAATAAATTTCTACATTATCAAACAATTGAATCAATTGATTTGACAATATATATCTATACATGAATGTTTTCGTGACCATAAGAATATATATATAATTGATATTTGAATTAATTAAACTGAGAATTTAGAAATGATAAATTATCAAAATTCTTTTTCCGAATAATATTATTTTTTATTTAATTTGTGCCTGTAATGTTTTCAAAATGTTAGCTTTGTTCTTTCTATAAAGAAAACCAAAAACTAAAGTAAAACTGTAAAAGAATAAATCCAAAAGATATTTATATATTTACATAAATTTTGATATATGGATTTATTAGATCTGAAATTCGCAAGCAACTAATTACTAAATTATTACAAGTAAATCACAACAGGCACCCAAAAAAAAAAAAAAAAAAACAAATCACAACAGGCACCAATAAATTATGTCTTGCTACAGTAAATATGGAGGTATAAATGCTGGCGCTGCTATCTCACATTATTGACGGATTATTTACTTACCTAATATAAAATAAAGTTAAATAGTACTCTTTATCTTTGGAAAAGAAATCATTTTCTTTATTTTGATTTAAATATTTAGTTTTCAGTTCTTTTAATTAAAATATATTGTACGTCTAATGTTTTCAAAACATTAGTTTTCTTCTTTCTATAAAGAAAACCGAAAACAAAAGTAAAATAATAAATCCAAAGGTATTTGTATATTTACTTAAAATTTGATATTTGGATTTACATATGATTTTTGTAATTAAAAAATCAATTGATATATGGGTGGAGGAATATAATGAATATCTCCAAAATAAAAAATTGGATTTCTCTATTTAAATATTTTTTTTCATTTTTAACAGAAATAAAATTTTCCTTTAAGAAACTTTAAATAAATTTTTTTTATTTTCTTTCGGAGAATTTTCCCAGAAAGGACTCCTTCCTTTTTAAGACTCATTTGCACCCAACCATTTTTTTTTTTTTTTTGTCTTTAGGCGATTTAACTAAAACCCATGTTTTATTCCTATAGAGAGAAATATAAGACAATAAATTGCAGTCAGTTGTGACATTTTAGGGGTTGTTAATTCTTTTTAAGCTATTGTAACTTACACATTTTAGTTCATATAACTATGCCCCAAATGCAACAAGTATTCTTTATTTACTTTTTTTATTTATAAGGAGCATAAACCTACCGCAATTTTCACGTTTAGAAAAAATTAAAAATTTGTAAATTTCGCTGTAAAAACAGCATATATAGGTAAATAACGTGGAATGAACTAATTACTCTCTTCCTTTCCATTTCATAAAATCACTAATAAAAGAATGAACTAATTATTTTAGACAAAATTAATGAATTTAAAAGTGAAAATGTATTTTGGATCTGAAAAAGTAATAAAATTTTTATTTTATAATAATATTTAAGCATACATCATATTAAAGGGAAAAAACTTGCATAATAACTTTTTATTTCGTTAATTCGCCACTTGTTTATTTTTATCAATGAATACATGCATAAGGGATGTGTTTGTTCAAAATACAAATATATGAACAAACATGATCATAAGAGCACTTAAGTAAACCTAGTGTTAATGTAGCAGCAACAACCTCTTAAGGGTGTACACATACCAGCTTGGTAGCTATTACTTGCGGTACAGAAATTTTTGCATAATTGATTATCACAATCATCTCTTTTCTCATAGCAAGTCACTAGTAAAGTCCCATCAACATTTCTGCCACTTCCTGCATATGCAATAATCAACACAATTTATAGATTAATATTCAGTTATTAAGTATAAACATTCATGCAATTGTACTTAATTATATAAAGTTTTTGGAATAAATAATAATTTTATGATATGATATCAAAATTTTAACATAAATGTTTCTACCTGAAGTGGAGAGTAAAACCATGAAAAGAATGCACAAAAAAAGTTTTGGAGTAGTATTAATAGCCATTCTGCCAAAATCACTTTGTATTGTCTTGGTTTTTTTTTCTTTGAAAGAATGTGATGAGTAATCAACTCTCTTGGTCAGTTTATTTATAGGCTCCTCTAAAAATAAATTAAGCCTAATATGATATATTTAATTATTATGACAATAAATTGGGTCTTGCTATGATAAATATGTTGTTTTCTCACATTATTGACCAAGACAAACAAAATAAATTTCTATATTATCTATATTGAACAATTAAATCAATTGATTTGTCAATATATAACATGAATATTTTCGTCACCACAAAATATATATATCGATAATAATTGAGATTTGAATTAAATTGAGAATTTAGAAATGATAAATTATCGAAATTCTTTTTTCGAATAGTATTATTTTTTTATTTGTGCCTCTAATGTTTTCAAAATGTTAGCTTTGTTCTTTATATAAAAAAATCGAAAACTAAAGTAAAATAACAAATCCAAAAATATTTATATATTTGCATAAATTTTGATATGTATGGATTTAGATCTGAAATGCTTAAAAACTAACTACTAAATTACAAGCAAGTCACAATAGATACCAATAAATTATGTCTTGCTACAGAAAATATGGAAGTATAAATGCTGCTATCTCACATCATTGACAGATTAATTACTTATTTTATGGAGGTATTTCATTAATTCTCCACTTGTTTATTTTTATCAATGAATAGATAAAAAGATGTGTTTGTTCTAAAATTTGTAAGCAACTAACTACTAAATTACGAGGAAATCACAATTGTTATCAATAAATTATGTCTTGCTACGATAAATATGGAGTTATAAATGCTCACATTATTGTTAGATTACCCACCTAATATAAAATGGAAAAATTTGGTAACTATAGATTTTTAGTCATAAATAACCATAACTTTTTTTTTTAGCTTTTGTTTTTATTTATGAATTTCTATTGAATTAAATACATAATATTAAATATTATAAATATATATTTTTTTGTGTCTAAATATTATAAATATATAATTATAAATGTCATTTATATGAAATTATATATATTAAACTGAATATTGTAACTTTTGATTATATATGGCTGCCTATCATTAAATAGCCTTTATCTTTGGAAAAAAATAATTTTTATTTTGATTTAAATATTTAGTTTTTCGTCCTTGTAATTAAAATATATTACTTCTAGAAAGCTTATTAAATCAAGTTTTTTTAGTCTAATTGTGCCTCTAATATTTTCAAAATATTAGTTTTCTTCTTTCTATAAAGAACATCGAAAGCTAATTATAAAGTAAAATAAAAAATTTAAAAGTTTGGAGGCTTTCCTTGCTTTCTGGTCAAAAGATCCTTTTGGTGATGCTTTGGACAAAGACATTATTATGAAGATTGTGGACATCATTCACTAGAATTGGAATGTGAAAATTGTCTTGATTCAGAGGACAGCAAACAGCAAACAGAGTGGCTGATTTCTTGGCTAGAGGCGTGCAATTTGAATTACATAGAGTGGCTGATCAGCACACTTATGTTGTGAGGTGCTTAGTTTTCTTTTCTTGAAAGTCACAAAAAAAAAAAAAAAAACTACGTTTATTCTTGTTTCTCTTCATTCCAATCTGAAACGGTAAATCACAACCACTACTCACTGCTTATAATTATAAAACAATAAATTGCAGCGGGTGCCTTGTTACGGGTTGCTAATTTTTTTGAAGCTATTGTAATTTTCATATCGTGATTCATATAATTATGCACCTACATGTATCAAGGATTTTTTTTTTTTTTTTATAAGGAGCATATATCTAATGCAATTTTCACGTTTAGGCAAAATTATAAATTTGTAAAATTCGCTATAATTTACGCATCAATTAGTAAAAAGTTGGCACAAATTATAATTTATTTTAAATAAAAACAATATATATAGGTAAATAATGTGGGATTGATGAAGATTGTTTATTAATTATTTTTTATATAAATAAAAAACCCTAAATTAATTCAATAATCAAATAGAGTCTATCACCGATCTCAACTAGAAAAAAAAAAAATAAATCTTATCTCATTTATTTTATTCCAGTATTTCGTCATTCTTTACTTTCTTCCTTTTCATTTAATAAAATCACTACAAAAGAATAAAATAATTATTATTTTGGACAAAATTAATAAATTTAAAAGTGAAAATTTATTTTGGATCTAAAAGAGTAATTAAATTTTTATTTTATAATAACATTTAAGCATATATCATATTAAAGGGAAAAAAACATGAATAATAACTTTTTTATTTCATTAATTCTCCACTTGTTTATTTCTATCAATGAATACATAAAAGATGTATGTGTTTGTTCAAAATAGCTATATATGAACAAACATAATCAGAAGCAGCACTTAATTTAACCTATTGTTAGTTACTATATAGCAGCAACAACCTCTTGAGGGTGTACAATGACCTTCTTGGTAGTGATTAATTACGGTACAGAAATTGCTGCATGTTTGATCATTACAATCTTCTTTTTTCTCATCGCAAGTCATTTTTGCAGTCCCATCAACATTTCTGCCACTTCCTGCATATGCAATAATCAATATTCAGTTACTAAGTATAAACATTCATGCAATAATTATACTTAATATATAAAGTTTTGGAATAAATAATTCTACGATATAATATCAAACTCTAAGACAAATGTTTTTACCTGAAGTGGAAAGCAAAATCATGAAAAGAATGCATAAAAAAAGCTTTGGAGTAACAATAGTAGCCATTATGTTAAAATCACTTTGTATTCTCTTGAGTTTTTGAAAGAATGTGAATAATCAACCATCTTGGTTAGTTTATTTATAGGCACCTCGAAAAATAAATTAGGCCTAATATGATATATTTAATTATTATGACAATAAATTGGGTCTTCTATGATAATTATGACAATAAATTGGGCCTAATATAAAATAAAATTAAATAATTCTCATATTGGAAAAAATTAAATTTTTTCTTTTGATTTAAATATTTAGTTTTCAATCATTTTGATTAAAATATATAACTTCTAAAATTATTGTAACACATCTTGTAAGCAAACTACGTTGACTCTTGTTTCTCTTCCCTCCAATCTCAAACCGTAAATTGCAACCGCAACCACTGCTCATTGCTTAATATAAAAACAATAAATTGTGGTGGATTGTGGATTTTTACTGCGACAAATTCAACAAATAGCGACGGCAACCACCGTTAAATGGACATTCTTAATGGTTTTTGCGGCGGTTTATTATATTTATTGGTGATTTTAAAGAATCACCGCAAAATTAGATAAGTTTAACGACGGTTGATGCAGAAACCGCCGTGGAACGGATAAATAGCAAGAATATAATGGTGGTACCACCGTAAGATGTATTTTTATTTATTTAACATTTTTAATTTAGATTCCAATTTAGTTAAAAATTATAATAGGAGAATTTAAATGATAAAAATAATATTTTGCGTCACTCAAATATAATTAATTAAAATTGATAAGTTCAATTTTTATCATTAATAAAATATTTTTTGTTTATAAGGAGAATAAATCTACTGCAATTTTCACGTTTGGAAAAATTATAAATTTATAAATTTCGTTGTGATTTACATGTTAATTAGTAAAATGTTGTCACAAACTGCGATTTACTTTAAATAAAAACAATATATATATATATAGCTAGTAAATAATTTGGGATTGAGAGATCGTTTATTAATTATTTTTTATATAAGTAAAAAAAGAAAAATTTGCCCTGAAACGATTTTTATTAAGTAGGAGTATTACGTTCCTTGTTAGTTTCATAAATTGTAGCTATTCATTATTTTATTTATTATATTTTATATCAATGATTTAAATTTAAAGTTTAAAATTTAGAATTTAAAATTTATAATTTACAGTTTATGATTTAAATTTTATGGTTCATAATTTTACAGTTTATTATATATATGAACAAATATAATCAGAAGCGCATTTAAGTTAACTCTCGCAGCAACAACCAGCATGATAATAACATTGACGATAGAGTTAGGATAATTTAATATACAGAATTTTCAGCATTTTCATCACAATGGTCTTTCCAATAATCAAAGTCCCCACGGCTATCGCAAACAGGATAATCTATGTCACTTCTTACTGCATCTGCAGCAATCAACACAATTCATAGATTAATTTTGGATAAATAATTTTATGACATAATATTAAAATTTTAAGACAAATGTCTCTACCTGAAGTTGAGAGCAAAATCATGAAAAAATGCATAAAAAAATAACCTTTGAAATAGTATTAGTAGCCATTCTTCCAAAATCACTTTGTATTCGATCTCTTGCTTGAAAGGATGTGAAATAATCAACCATCTTGGTTAGTTTATTTATAGGATCCTCTAAAAATAAATTAATCCTAATATGATATATTTAATTATATATTATGACAATTAATTGGGCCTTGCTATAATAAATATGTAACTGTAAATGTTTTTATCTCACATACATTATTGGCAGATTACTTACCTAATATAAAATAAAGTTAAATAATCCTTATATTGGAAAAAAATTTATTTTAATATTAAGTTTTGAATCCTTTTGATTAAATTAAATATGTAAATTCTAGAGGTATTGTATATATACATATGTATATTTTGTTGACCAGACGAACATAACAACTTTTTACATTATCTATATCCAACAATTAAATCAATTGATTTGTCTATATTTAGTTATTTACATATGAATGCTCTGGTGGCCAGAAGAATATATATTGATAATAATTGATATTTAAATTAAACTGAGAATTTAGAAATGATAAATTGTTGTAATTTTTTTCTCGAATAATATTATTTTTCATTTGTGTCTCTAATATTTTCAAAACAATAGGTTTGTTCTTTCTATAAAGAAATTAAAACCGAAAACTAAAATAAAATAATAAATCCAAAGATATTTGTATATTTGCATAAATTCTGATACATGGATTAATTAGTAAAATGTTAGCATGAACTGCGATTTACTCTAAATAAAAAAGTATATAAGTAAATAATGTGTAATTGAGAGAAATCATTTATTAATTATTTTATTATGTAAATAACAAATTCAAATTAATTCAATAATCTAGTAGCGACAATTCTATTTGTACACCAAAATTAGCCACTAAAATCAGCCACCAGTATAGTAAAGTATAAAATACGCACTAAAAATGAGTTAAATTATACATGTATTTTATATTTTAATATGTATTATACATAATGGCTGATTTTAATGTACACCTAGAATAACCTATCAAGTAGAGTCTATTTTTATTCTAAAAAAAAAGTCTTATCTCATTTATTTTTATCCTAGTATTTTGGCATTTTAGTTACTCTCCTCCTTTTCATTAAATAAAATCACTAATGAATTTAAAAATGAAAATTTATTACATCAAAAGCATAATAAAATTGTAATTTATAATATTTAAGCATATATCACATTAAAGGAAAAAAAACTTGAATAATAATAACTTTTTATTTCATTAATTCTCCATCTGTTTATTTTTATGAATGAATACATCAAAAAATGTGTCTATTCAAAATACATATATATGAACAAACACAATGAGAAGAGCATTTTAAGTTAATATATTATTATTCCTAAAGCAGCAACAACCTCTTGAGTTTACACAATGACCAACCTGGTAGTGATGAATTACTGTGCAGTAATTACTGTATGTTGGATTATCACAATCTCCTTTTTTCTCATCGCAAGCCATTATTGAAGTCCTATCATTTCTGTCACTTCCTGCATCTGCTATAATCAACACAATTATTCATAGATTAATTAATATAGTATTAAAGTCTCTTATACGATACATATGCTCTGTATATAAATATGTCAAAATAAGAAATCAAATGTTTGATTAACAATCTAACTGATACACATTACTTTTTAAAAAAATATATATACGAATATTCTTTATAAATACATTTGTATATTATAATTCACCCATATTTAAATATATATTCATTTTAAACTTTTCTTAAAAAAAAGCAAAATCATTCATGTATTTTATATAATGTGAAAATTTTAAGACAAATGTTGCTACCTGAAATGGAGAGCAAAATCATGAAAAGAATGCACAAAAAAAGCTTTGGAGCAGCATTAGTAGCCATTTTGCTAAAAATTACTTTGTATTCTAGACTTTCTTGAAAGAATGTGAATAATAATCAACCCGCTTATCACTTTATTTATAGGCTGATAGGCTCCTCTAAAAATTTAATGAGCATTCTCTCTCTATCTTAAATGTGGTATGCTTGTAGCTATCTTCTGTCTCCCTTTTTTTGTTTTTTTTTGGTATTTCTCTCTCCCCTTTTATTACAAGTCATTATTTTATTTTTCAAAATTTGAGAATAGGTTGTGTTTTTTTTTCCTATTTCCTAATCCTTTTTAATCGGGTCCGTTTATTATTATTATTTTTGGAATTAATTTAAAAACCAAAAATCAAACCAAACTAATTCAATTATATTCAGTTTGATTTGATTTGTCTCGATAATAAATTAAACTGAATCAACTAAATTAAATTTTGTACAATTAAATCGAATGATATCTTCTTTAAAAACAATTAAACCGTTTGAAACTACGTATATTTTGGATAAGAAAGGAGTTATAAAATTTTAACTTTTTCAATAGATAATTATATGAATCTAGTTTTGGTAGTCATTAAATCAAATTCATACTGATTTTTTAATTATTGTGATTTGTTTCGAATATTGGGCACAGACGACCCAAATCAATTACGAACATACCCCATTCAACCCTTTCATAATGACTTAATTTCTTTCGATCTAGAAACGTCCCGTAATCTTATCTATTAAATCTACATAAGATAAGATAATATCTGAATTGATATTGTACAGATTTATTCCCTAAATAATAGGGATCACAACGGGTATATAAAGGGGAGATCAACTCTCCCCTCATGTACGCCTTCTAAACCCTACCACATTAGTTGCATTAGGAGAACTCTCGAATCTTTATTCAAGCGAAGCTCTGCTAGTGCACAACTACCTTTCCACATAAACCACCAACCTTCCATCTTAGCACCTCCGGTTACGTCGGTAGTCCCAAACACTCGAATATACATTCCGTATATTGGCGCTGTCTATGGGGACTCACCTCAACATAATCGGCTCGTAATGACCGATCAGGCAGGAGGGGATGGTGTACAATGATCATTCTGGTGATGAAAAACACTGGAATCAACGACAGCATTGGGGTTGATGACGCCAACGAGACTCGAGAGCCATCCCAAAGAAAGAACTCGAGCTTGGGGCATGCAATCAACTTGAGAAGCACAGCCATTCCGTTCTTCCGAGTTCGGGGCATTTGCTCCGGATATTGGGTTTAGATGGCCCAAATTCATTACGAACATACCTCATTCAACTCCTTTTATAATGACCCAATTTCTTCCAATTCTAGAAACGGCCCGCAATCTTATTTATCAAATCTATACACAATATAAAATCATATATATCTGAATCGATCTTGTACATATTTATTTCCTAAATAATAGGGATCACAACGGGTATATATAAATGGGAGATTAACTCTTCCCACACCATTAGTTGCATTAGAAGAACTCCCAAATCCTTATTCGGCGAAGCTCTGCTAATGTACGACTATCTTTCCACATAAACCACACAAACCTTCCGTCTTGACACTTCTGATTACGTCGATAATTCCAAACCCTCGAAAGTATATTTCTTACATAATTAAAAATTAATTATTTTTACTGATGTGACAATACACAATTAATTATTCGTGTAAAATTTGTTTACAATAAGGTGCATAGAATTTAAATTCACCATATATCACATAAAAGAAAAACTTGTATAACTTTGATAATTCTCTTGCTTATTTAAATTCACCATATATCATATTATAATAAGATTATAATCAAATACGATTCGAATCATATTACAAAAATCGATTATAATCAAACACATAAAATAATAATTAAGCTCGAAATATTCCAATATAAACATGTTGAATTCTCATCACTAACATATAATGTTTGATGTGTCATGGCCTCATAATAACGAGAATGCTTTGGGACGAAAAATAACAATGAGTCTGCTGAGATTATAATATTATAGGTGAAGTACAGGAAGGTGAATTGGATATGATTTTAGTGAATGGGAAATTGCAAAGGCGCATGTATTGCAGGGGTAATTTCTTTTTCTTTTAATGTTTGTATTTTATATGATAAAAAATACCATGATTGAAAATGATGGCTTATTTTAATATACATCTAACATAAATATGAGTTTAGTTTTAGTATAAAAAGTTTTACATAAATCAAATTTATATATTTAGAAGATTTTTGAATAGTTTAATTGAAAATTAGTTATTTTTACTTTTAGATAATACATAATTGATTATATTTATAAAATTTATTTACACGGAAGGTATATAGAAATTAAATTCACCATATATATCACATAAAAGAAAAACTTGAATAACTTTTATTTGATAATTCTTTTGCTTATTTTAAGCACGGAATACATTATTATAATAATAATAATAATGTGTTGTGAACAAACACAATGAGAAGAGAATTTAAGTTGACGTATAGCACTAATCAACCATAATAGCAGCAACATTCGTCAGAGCCCGCAGGCCCAGTACATTCCCAATCATAATATTTACGGGAAGTATCAGCTAAACAAAATGCTTGACAATTTTCAGTAGTACAAGCTTTGAGATACCGGCAGAGACCAACTTTGTCACTATTAGTCCTGTGGATTGTGCCACTTCTGGCGTCTGAAATAATAATAATAAAAAACACAACAATTCCGTTAAAATTTGCTTGTGAATTGAAATCAGCGTGACACAATAATAAATTTGTACAAATTTTAATACATAATAATTGAAATTTTTTTTAGTAAGAATTCTATGATTCTCTCATTTTAGGATGTATTTTGTTTTCATAATTTATAAAAATAATAATTTTATAACTTAAATGAATTTTTTATGCAAGAGTTGAAAAGTAGGAAAGGCTATTAAAAATAAAATTTATTATTGTGATTTTAGAAAATAGTTTGAAATAGATATTTTAGATGTTTTTATTACTATTTAATAAATTTTCTTTTGAAGTCATGAAAAATTAAAATTGATTTTTTTTCCTTAGAAAAAGTTGAAAACAAGCTCACTCAAAGTTATGAAATGAAATTTAAAACAGAAAGCATTATATAGTTTATAATATTTTAAACTTATAATATAAATAATTTCGTCCATAATATATGACATTATAGCTTATATGATTCTTAATATATTTTATACCCTAAAAGATAGATTTTTAGTGTGACAAAAAACCATCTTCCAACGAAAGAACATATCATATTAATTATGATTTAATAAGACAAATTTCATTACTGAAGTGAAAAGTAAAGTCATGATGAAAAAAATGTATAATAAAAGCTTTGGAGAATCATTAGTAGCCATTATGCAAAAAATAACTTTATTTTCCCCCTTTTTGATTTCTTGAAAAACAATGAATAATTTCACCTTTCTTGTTCGGTTTATTTATAGGGTGGTCCAAAAATAAATTAACCTAATGTATAATATTTTAATTATGATAAAATTAATTGGGTCTTGCTATAATAAATATGGGGTTACAAGTTTTGCTATCTCGCATGGGCAATATAAGGTAAAGTCAAATCCATTAAATATTTTCTTTGACTTATAAATGTGTTTTCTTTTAATCTACTTTTAAATTTTTTAATACTCTAATTACAATATATTACTTCCAGAAAAAATCAATCTTTTTTAATTAAATTATTATATATCAAACTATATATATATTAGACCAACTGACTTTGACAAAATACATATATAGATGGATCTTTCGTTGAAGAATATATATTTTTAAAATATTCTTTCGCATTTTAGTTTTGAAATTTCAATAAAGAAACCCAAATTAAAATTAACAAACCCAAAGGTTAAACTCTCAATACTCAATAATGTCCGGGAGCAGATCAAGGAATTTGGAAGTGAAGATGCTGAAAATTAAAATTTTATATCATAAAATTAAAGTATTTTTATATGGTAATAGGTGTATAATCCAAGAGAAATAATTAGTAAAAAAAAACAAACAAAATAAATGATAATATAATTATAAATGAACAATGCCATACCATAGATTATGATAAATTTTGGTCGGCAATTTAGAAATAATTGCTTGTGGATATGGTAGGGTTAGGGTTTAAGCTCAGCCCTATTCGTCCAACCAGCATCCCATATATATAATTCATGGTTTTTTAAAATAGTGTTCGAGATGGAGATAGAACCAAGGAAATTTCATCTATATCAAATGACTTTAACTACTTAACTATAATTTTTAATTGTAATTTTTATACATTAGATCTATAAAAATCTCTTCTATTTACTTCTATGTATAAATATGTAATTTTTATATATTGAATATATAAAAGTTGCAGCCCTTGTCGTGGTAGACCCAATTCATTATTTGGTTTAGGTTTCTCCAACCTTAGGAAAAACCTGTCATCTTCCATTCTTCTTCTTGGTGCTGCTCAACAACGCCTCTATTATCTGCGTTGCGGTCAACGTTGAGCTCTTTCATGCTCCACGGCGTCAGCTCCTTCAACTAGTTTCGTTAATTCATTGTTTTCATCGCCGGCTTCTTAGTACTCAACGCGCGGGTAGAATTAGATACCCACAAGTTAAGAGCAGGTAGGGGTAGGGGTGAAAAATTCTCAATCCACGAATAGGATAGGATTGAATTTTGAATAAAAATTAACCTATAAATAGGATTAAGATTGAGACTAAATCATATCCTACTTATTGTCAAACCTATCCACAATCAATGCTCACTGTTTAATATAAAAACAATAAATTGCAGTGAATTGTGAGTTTTTATGGATTGTTAATTCTTTTGAAGCTATTGCAAATTTGCAATTAACAAATCTTTATTCACTTAACTATGCACCCAAATGCAACCAAATCTTGATTCACTTAACTATGCACCCAAATGCAACCAGTATTGTTTATAGGGAGAATAAATCTACCGGAATTTTCACGTTTGGAAAAATTATAAATTTATAAATTTCGTTGTAATTTACATGTTAATTAGTAAAATATGTAACTGTAAATGTTGTTATCTCACATTATTGGCAGATTACTTGCCTAATATAAAATAAAGTTAAATAATCATTATATTGGAAAATTAAATTTTTAATTTAAATATTTAATTTTCAATCCTTTTGATTAAAATATATAACTTCTAGAATTGTATATATACATACGGCTATTTTGTTGACCAGACGAACATAATAATTTTTTACATTATCTATATCGAACAATTATATCAATTGATTATTTGTCTATATTTACACATGAATGTTTTGGTGGCCAGAAGAATATATATTGATAATAATAATTGATATTAAATTAAACTGAGAATTTAGAAATGATAAATTGCTGGAATTCTTTTCTCAAATAATATTATTTTTTATTTGTGTTTCTAATGTTTTCAAAACAATAGGTTTGTTCTTTCTATAAAGAAATCCGAAAACTAAAATAAAATAATAAATCCAAAAATATTTGTATATTTGCATAAATTCTGATACATGGATTTAGATCTGATATTTGTAAGCAAGTCAAAAAAAAATCTGATATTTGTAAGCAATTAACTACGTTGATTTTTATTTCTCTTGCCTCCAATCTCAAACCGTAAATTGCAACCACTACTCACTGCTTAATACAAAACAATAAATTGCAGCAGGTTAAGTACGTTGTGGTTTTTTATGGGTTGTTATTTGTTAATTCTTTTGAAGCTATTGCAATTTACACATGGTGAATAGGTGATTCATATAATTGTGCACCTAAATGCAACTAAAATTCTTATCACATTTATTTTATCCTAGTATTTCGTCATTTTAGTTACTCTCTTCCTTTTCATTTTGTAATAAAATCACTAATAAAATAATGAACTAATTATTTTAGATAAAATTAATGAATTTAAAAATGAAAATTTATTTTGGACTAAAAACGTAATAAAATCTTAATTTATAATATTTAAGCATATATATATCATATTAAAAGGAAAAAAACTTGAATAATAATAACTTTTTATTTCATTAATTCTCCATCTATTTATTTTTATGAATGAATTCATAAAAAAAATGTGTCTGTTCAAAACACATATATATGAACAAACACAATGAGAAGAACATTTTAAGTTAATCTATTATTGTTCCTAAAGCAGCAACAACCTCTTGAGTTTACACAATGACCAACTTGGTAGTGATGAATTACTGTGCAGTAATTACTGCATGTTGGATTATCACAATCTCCTTTTTTCTCATCGCAAGCCATTATTGAAGTCCTATCATTTCTGCCGCTTCCTGCATCTGTTATAATCAACACAATTATTGATAATTAATTAATATAGTATTAAAATCTCTTATACGATATGATCTGTATACAGATGCTGCTGTATTTTTAATATGTGGGGATAGATACACATCAATGCCAAAATAAAAAATAAAATTGTTTTATTAACAATCTAATTGATACACATCACTTTTTAAAAAAATCTATATACAAATATTCTGTATAAATACATCTGTATATTATAACTCACCGATATTTAAATACATATGCATTTTAAATTTTTCTTAAAAAAAAAAAGACAAAATCATTCATGTTTTATATAATGTCAAATTTTATATAATGTCAAAATTTTAAGACAAATGTTGCTACCTGAAATGGAGAGCAAAATCATGAAAAGAATGCACAAAAAAAGCTTTGGAGCAACATTAGTAGCCATTTTGCTAAAATTTCTTTCTATTCTCGACTTTCTTGAAAGAATGTGAATAATCAACCCTCTTGATCAGTTTATTTATAGGCTGGTAGGCTCCTCTAAAAATTTAATGGGTATTCTCTCTATATCTTAAATGTGGTATGTTTGTAGCTATTTTCTCTCTCCCCTTTATTACCAGTCATTATTTCTTTTTCAAAATTTGAGAAAAGGTTGTATTGTTTTTTTCCTACTTCCTAACCCTTTTTACGAGGTCAGTTTATTATTATTATTTTTGAAATTAATTTGAAAAACAAAAATCAAACCAAACTAATTCAATTATGTTCGGTTTGATTTGATTTGTCTCTAATAATAAATTGAACCGAACCAACTCAATTATTTTTTATGAAGGAATCGAATGATATTTTCTCTAAAAACAATTAAGCCGTTCGAAAACTTCGTATATTTTGAAAGAGTTATAAAATTTTAACTTTTTCAATAGGTAATTACATATGAGTCTAATTTTGGTAGAAAGAGTTTTACACTGCTATAAATTAAATCATACGTTTAGATGATTTTTGAATTAATATGCTTAAAAATTGATTATTTTTATTGAGTAATGCTATTTGAACAAGTGGTTTTTGCTAATTAAGTGCAACCAAGTGATTTATTTTTATGCTAAATAGAATATTATTTCGGCGTCAAATAGTATAAAAAAGTGCACCTAAATAAAGTTCTATTTGATACCGAAATAGTCTTTTATTTAGCATACAAATAAATCACTTGATTACATTTGGTTGGTCAAAATCACTTATTCACATAAAATTATTGATTTTTATTCATGTGACAATACATAATTAATTGTAGGATTATGCTAGATGAGAAATGGATCCTCTTAATTTTTTTTCTTTAATTATTTATCAAGTGTAATTTCTCACCATTTAATATTTTCTGTTACATGTTTTCTCTTAGTCCTATTTGAAATACAAAATATATATATAAATGACTGATTTTTATGACTAATTTTAATGTATAAATAAAATTTTTATTGATGATATATGTAAAACTTATTTATACTAACTGTACATAAAAATTAATTTCATCGTAGGTATCACATAAAATAAAAACTTGTATAACTTTTATTTGATAATTCTCTTGCTTATTTTAACAACGGAATACATAATAATGTGTTGCGAACAAACACAATGAGAAGAGAATCTAAGTTTACGCACACTGATCAACTATAATAGCAGCAACAATCACCAGTGCCCTCAGTACATTCCAAACGATAATAATCTTCCGAAGCATTAGCTATACAAACTGCTTTACATTTTTCAGCAGTACAGCCTTCGAGATGCCAGCAGATACCAACTATGTCAGAATCGGTCGTGTGCATTCTGCCGCTTCTTGCATCTGTAATAATAATAACAACAAAGTTATTCAATACAGATTTAAATTTATACAGACATAAAAAATTATCTTATAATATATATTTTATATTTTATATTTTAAAAAATTAAAATAATATATAAATATGAACCACATATTTTTCTAATAAAATCTATATATTTACCATTTAAATTTGTATCGTATAAATTACCTAATAATAATAATAAACACAACAATTCCATTAGAATTTGCTTGTGAATTGAAATCAGCGCAACACAATAACAAATTTGTAAGAATTTTATTAATACATAATAATTGAAATATTTTAGTAAGAATTCTATTATTCTCTCTCATTTTAGGATGTACTATTTATTTTCATAACATAATTTTTTTTTGAAGTCATGAAAATTAAATTTGATTTTTTTTCTTAGAAAAAGGTGAAAACAAGCTCAGTCAAAGTTATGAAATGAAATTTGACACAAAAGAAGCATTATATAGTTTATAATATTTTAAACTTATAATCATTCATATATGTGTTCGTATTTAATTGTTTAATTTTTTAGAATAAATAATTTTATAATATGAATTTAAAATTTTTATAATAAAAGTTTTTATTATTACCTGAAATGATGAAAAGCAAAGTCACAAAAAGAACGCAGAAAAATAGCTTTGGAGCAGCATTATTCCTTGTAGCCATTCTCCCAAACTCACGTCGTTTTTTTTAAAAAATCAAGAATAAATTAAACTCTGTTACATCAGTTTATATATAGGCTCATGCAAAAATAAATTTAATACGATGACTTGGCAGGTTATTTACCTAATGTAAAATAAAATAAGAAAAATGCCACGGAATTAATATTAGGGAGTCTGTTAAGAGGAAAATAATTGAGAAGAGAGAATTAACCAATAAGAAAGGAAATTAGAGAAGAATAGAAAGAAAAGAGAGATAATTTCATAGAGGAATTCCACAAGACGAAAAAGATAACAATTTCATTGATAATATGCCTCCTTGATTACATTAATTACCTATTATTTATAATAAAATATTAACTTTTCTAGATCATTCTAAAGGCTATTCTAAATGTTTTAAGCCCACACCTATACACGTATCAGAGTCATTAGAGAGCCAATAACTAAGTTATCATCCAAAATTTATATGAGTTATCATCCGTAACTCATATTTCGAAGATTAAGTTATCATCCAAAATTTATATCAGTTATCATCCGTAACTATGTGTTGGCTCCCTATTGGTTATAATATATTGGCTCCCTAGTTTTTTTCATAAAATAAATAGTACTTATGTTATTTTTTTTAAAAGAATTAAATATATTTTCATTATTGGCAAATTATTTACCTAAAAAGTGATCAATTATCAGATTATTTTCCTAATAAGATTATTTTCTATTTGTGCCTTTAATGTTTTCAAAACATTAGTTTTTTTTTAAATACAGAAATAACAAAATGCGTCATTGACGCATTGTTCTTCATTTTAAAAATTAAAAAAACCCATTCTCCATCATTGACGCATTCAATGCCCCCCATATTCATACAAATCACCAAATTAGGCCAATATCTTAGCATTTCTCCCTTCTAAGTCCCATATCAAAAATAATTTCCGGCATTATTGGTCAGTTTATTTATAGTCTCATGCGAAATTAAATTAAGTCTAATATGATATTTCAATAGGTAATCATATATTCATATACGAGTCACACTGATATCAAATCAAATTTATATTTTTACAAATGGGTTAGCTATTTTTACTAATGTAATAATAGACGATTGACTATCCGTATAAAATTAAACTCTTTTAGATTTACTGTGTATAGAAGTTAGATTATTCATATATTTTTTGGTGTAATTAAAATAATCATATATAACACAAAAGAAAAACTTGTATAACTTTATTTGATAAATGCTCTTGCTTATTTCAAGCATGGAATACATAATAATATGTGTTGTGAACAAACACAATGATGAGAAGAGAATTTAAGTTGACGTATAGCAGTGATGAATTAATCATAGCAGCAACATTCATTAGAGGGCTGAGGCCCCGTACATTCCCAACGACTATATGGACGCTTATCAGCTAAACAAAATGTGTGACACTTTTCAGTACTACAGCCTCCCAAATACCGGCAGATGCTATTAGTCGTGTACATTGTCCCACTTCTTGCCTCTGTAATAATAATAATAATAATAAACATAACAATTCCGTTAGAATTTGCTTGTGAATTGAGATTAATGTAAGACAATAATAAATAATTTGTACGAATTTCAAGACATAATAATTGAAATTTTTGAGTAACAATTCTATGATTCTCTCATTTTAGGATGTATTATTTGTTTTCATAATTTTTTTTAAATAATTTTACAACTTAAATTATCTTTTATGCACTACAAGCTCACTCAAAGTTATGAAATAAAATTTGAAACAAAGGAAATATTATATAGTTTATAATATTTAAACTTATACTATAAAGAATTTCGTACATAATATATGACATTATAGCTTATATGATTTTTAATATATTTTATACCCTAAAAGATAGATTTTTAGTGTGAGAAAAAAAAAAAAAAACCATCTCCCAATGAAATGATAATAAATTAATTAAAATTTAAGACAAAGTTCTTTACCTGAAGTGAAAAGTAAAGTCATGAGAAGAAAGCACAACAAAAATTTTGGAGCAACATTAGTAGCCATTCTACCAAAATAATTTCTTTGTTCTTTTTTGATTTTTTGAAAGACAATGAATAATTCAGCTTATTGTTCCGTTATTTATAGGGTGGTTCAAAAATAAAGTAACCTAATACATAATATTTTAATTATGATAAAATTAATTGGGTCATGCTATAATAAGTATGGGGTTTTGCTATCTCGCATGGGCAATATAAGGTAAAGTCAAATCCATTAAATATTTTCTTTGACTTATAAATATGTTTTTCTTTTAATCTATATATTTATTTGTTAATCCTCTTAATTACAATATTTACTTCCAGAAAAAAAATTCAGTCTCTTTTAATCAAATTATGTACCAAACATTAGAGCAACTGACTTTGACAAAATACATATATATGGATGTTTCATTGAAGAATATATTTTTTTATTAATATTCTTTCGCATTTTTAGTTTTGAAATTTCAATAAAGAAACCCAAATTAAAATTAACAAACCCAAAGGTTAAACTATGATGTCAATACTCAATAAAGTCCAGCAGAGGATTGAGGAATTTGGTAGAGGAGGGTCGAAAATTAATTTTTATTTATATTATAAAAATTAAGTGTTGTTGTTATTATATAATTAAAGTATTTTTATATGATAATAGGTGTAAAAAGGACAAAAAAAATGTAAAAAAAGAAATAATCAAATAAAAGAAAAGATAATATTATTATAAATGAGCAATGTTATAAAACTATCACAATTTATAAATTTTGGTCAGCAATTAGTCATCAAATTCAACAATTTTGTATGTTGATTTGTTGAACCTTATAGTTGTTTTCTTGTTATGTTTGTGGTGGGTGGTTTGAGATTAGCTCATTCTTGATGACAATGCCGAAAGAAGTTAACCAATTTTCGACTATTGCACTATAACTGCTTCCCACTTTGGGTCGAGACAAATAAAATATCTAAAAAAATGTAAAATTTATTTGTATTGTAAAAGAATTTCTCTCATTTATATTAATTTATATTTGTATCGAATAATTTCCCTTAAATATATCATATATTAATCAAGTCAGTCAAAAGATCACACTTTACAAAATAATTGAGTAAAAATTTTGAGAAAATTCATACTTATTAACTTTACAGTGGTCTTGATTTCACTCCAACTGTAGTTGTCACTATTCTAGTGATGCACTACATCATAATCATAGTAGACCTAGGAAAATAATGACTTAATGACAATGTTGTTATTAATTTAACGCTTGAATGGTAGCTATGATTATTTCCTTACTTTGTACCCTCTCCCGGCCGAGATCGAGACTTTCAACGATCTAAAAAAATAACGATTTCCCCTTTCCCGTGCGTACCTACCTGAAGACCCGGACTAGTAACTTTTAAGTTTGTTCATTAGGTTTGGTTGAGAAAATAAAATCACATACATGCGCAATAATATTTCAAAAAAGGGAATTAATGGTCCTCATCGATTAATAGATCTCTTAAGAAGTTGATTTTCCTTGGCTATACCCATAGTTTGGATAGGTGTAATTACCTATTCTTGCGCGATTAAACAAACTTAGAGGAAATAACACAAGTTAACAAATTGTTCTACAAATGGACATGTAAATTGTTGCTCTTATAAATGGAGGCGCTGTTAACGAGTCTGAACTGCTAATTTGTAATCGATTTAATGAAAACTAATTTGTTTTCAAATGGTGTCATTTAGCGGCGATTCTTAAATAGTCGCAAAAATGCCCAGCCACCGTATTTTACGTTTTGCGGCTATTGTTTCAGCAGTTGTGAAAAACCATCGCAAAACCATTTAGCAACGCTGTTGTAGGCGGCGGTTGCATTGGGTTACCATTAAGTCCTGCTTTTCTTGTACTGTTAGACATTTTAATTTGCATTCACATAAGACACAATTAATTTTTCTTTTAAAAAAAAATGCAGCTAGCGAAGATTTATTTCAACAAAGTTATATGCTTGATTACTTCTATTTACAATTTCTTAATAAATAGAGTTTTCTCATTATGTGAAATTCAGCCAAAGAAAATATTTTATCAACGTGAAAGGAAACTGAAAAATAAATTAGGAAACTGAAAACCAATTAAAAAGTGAACCAATTATTTTTTTTAGACAAAATTGAATTTAAAAAATGCAAATTTATTTTAGATCGTAATAAAATTTTAGTTTTACAACAATTAAGCATATATTATATATATTAATTAAAGCAAAAAACTTTAATAATAATTTTTTATTTCATTAATTCTCCACTTGTTTATTTTTACTACGGAATACATCCATAAAAAGATGTGTTTGTCCAAAATACTTATGATATGAACAAACATATACATGCAATCTTTAGTTCTAAACTTTAAAGCAGCAACAACCTCTTGTGGGAAGACATCCACCAAGTTGGAAGTGTTTAGTAAGAGTACAGAAACTGTTGCAATCTTGAGTATCACAGTGTCCTTTATTCTCATCGCAAGATATTGTTAAGGCACTCACCATTGTGCCACTTCCTGCATGTGCAATAATCAACATAATTGATATATTAATATACTATTTAAATATATATTTTATAGGAAGTGTTTCTTGTATATACCGGAATCAAGTGTTCCTGTATTTTTAATAGTTGATCTTATTTGATTAATATATATATGATTAAAATCAACGGCTAAAAACACATGAACATTGATGTTTTCGGGCATACCAGAAACATTTCCTATTTTATATATGTTCATTCAGTTAAGTATATATAATCATTTTTTATTTAATTGTTTAAATTTTTGGAATAAATAATTTTATAATATGATATTAAAATTTTTATAATTAAAAAAATCTAAAATTTGTTTATTAAAGTTTTCTTAAGGGTTAAGGGTGATTAAAAAAATAGAGAAAAAACATCTATACAAAATTTAGTATTAAGCACAAAACTAAGCTCTTGGTTGAAATAGTGCATTTTATATAATCATTCCCGTATTTTTAAGGGGATCTTTAGCTAGGTTGATTTTAAATTATTTTTCAAATATTTTTAAAAAATGTTAGTTTTGTAATAATATCCAACATTGGAAAAATTTACATACATAAATAAAAATTTAGGATTAATTACTGTAACTATCTTATGTTCAAACAACAATTTAACTAAGTTCTAAGACAAATTTTATTACCTGAAATACAAAGCAAAGTCACAAAAAGAATACAGAAAAACAACTTTAAAGCAGCATTAGTAGCCATTCTGCCAAAATCACTTCGTTATGACTTATGAAAAATCAATAATAAATTAAACTCTATTCATCAGTTTATTTATAGGCTCATGCAAAAATAAATTAAACCTAGTATGATATTTTAATTACCAAGACATAAATTAACAGATTACTTACCTAATGTTAAATGAAATAAATAGTCTTTATGTTATTTTTTTAAAAGAATTAAATATTTTTCATTATTGGTGGATTATTTACCTAAAAAATATCAATTATCAGATTATTTTCCTAATAATATTATTTTCTATTTGTGGCTCTAATGTTTTCAAAACATTAGTTTTTTTTTCTTTCTATAAAGTAGTGTGCGTGTAAAGTTGAAATCTAATTACTAAATACTAAAAGTAATAATACAAGTATTATATTTTAAAATAATTATACAAATTAAAAATGAACCTGAACGGCGGATAGAAATTTACGTAAATTAATCTGATAATATTTAACTAGAATTGCATCCGGCTCAAATATTTTATCATGATTATTTTTAAGAATCAGATTCGATTCAATTCTAAATTAAGTCAAAATAAATTGAATTAAATAATCGAGTCGACATGACATATAATTAGTTTATACGATTCTACAAATTTTGAGACAAATTCTATTACATGAAATGAAAAGCAAAGCCATAAAAGAATGCAGAAAATTTTTCTTTAAAACTTTTGGTGACCTTATGTTTTTTGAGTGACCATGCAGAAAAAAACTTTGGAGCAGCATTATTAGTAGCCATTTCTGCCGAAATCAATTCGTGTTCTCTTGGCTCCTTGAAATCAAGAATGTCAACATTATTGGTCAGTTTATTTATAGTATCCAACAAAAATAAATTAAGCCTAATATGATATTTTAAGTTTGATGACAATAAACGAGGTCTTGCTATGACGATAAATATGGGGTTACACATGTTTGTTTAATTTTCTCACATTATTCCCAGATTACTTACCAAATATAAAATAGAGTTAAATAGTCCTTATTTTGAAAAAAAAAATTCTTTTGATTTAAATATTTAGTATTCAATCATTTTGATTATTATTATTATTATTATTATTATTATTATTATTATTATTATATTTGTTTTATCAATATATATATACACATGAATATCTCCCTTATATATTTTGGGTAAGAAAGGAATAATAAAATTTTATCTTTTTCAATAGGTAATAATCATATATATCACAAAAAAAAAAAAAAAAAAACCTTGTATAACTTTTATTTTAATTATAAATTCTCTTGCTTATTTTAACCACGACGGAATACATAATAATGTGTTGTGAACAAACACAACGAGAATAGAAGAGAATTTAATAAGTTTAGGTACAGCAACATAGATTTGAGCCTGAAGGCCCCTTACATGCGCCATTAATATGATTATTAGACAGACAAAATGCTTTGCACACTCGATCACAACACACTATTAGTCCTATACATTGTGTCACTTCTTGCTTTGCAATAATGATAAACACAATAATTCCATTAGAATTTGCTTGTGAACTGAAATCAGCGTAACACAATAATAAATTTGTAGGAGTTTTTATACAAATTAAAATGAAATTTTATGATAGGTAGAAGTGTGCATAAGTTAATCAGATAATATTTAACTAGAATTGCGTCTAACTCTAATATTTTATCATGTTTCTCTTTTAAGATTTAGATTCAATTGTAAATATGGAGTTATAAATGCTGATATCTCACATTGATGGAAGATTACTTACCTAATATAAAATAAAGTTAAATAAATAGTCTTTATATTTGGAAAAAATATATTTTTTATTTTGATTTAAATATTTATTAGTTTTCAGTCCTTTTAGTTAAAATATATGAAGTTATAAATGCTGCTATCTCACATTAATGGAAGATTACTTACCTAATATAAAATAAAGTTAAATAAATAGTCTTTACATTTGGAAAAAAATATTTATTTATTTATTTTGATTTAAATATTTGTAGCAGTCTTTTTAAACATAATAATTGAAATCTTGGAGTGAGAATTCTATGATTCTCTCATTTTAGGATGTATTTGTTTTTCATAATTTTTTAAAATAATTTTACATTTTTATGAAAGAGTTGAAAATAGGAAAGGTTATTAAAAATTAATTAACTTTTCTTATTGTGATTTAAAAATAATAGTTTGAAATAGATATTTTATATGTTTTTATTATTTTATAAAAAAAATTTGAAGTCATGAAAATTAAAATTGATTTTTTTTCTTAGAAAAGTTGAAAACATTCTCCTTCAAAGTTATGAAATGAAATTTGAAACAAAAGAAGCATTATATAGTTTATAATATTTTAAACTTATAATATAAATAATTTCATAACATGACATTATTATATATAGCTTGTATGATTCTTAATATATTTATATTTTTAGTGTGAGGAATAAAAAAAAACCTCCCAACAAAAGATTCTGGCATGTGTTATTTTTTAAACGACAATTAATTAATTAAGATTTAAGATAAATTTCGTTACCTGGAGTGAAAAATAAAGTTATGAGAAGAATGTACAATAGAAGTTTTGGAGCATTATTAGTAGCCATCCTGCCAAAATAACTTTTATTTTATTTTTTTTTATTTCTTGAAAGACAATAAATAATTCACCTTATTGTTCAGTTTATTTATAAGATGGTTCAAAAATAACTTAACCTAATATATAATATTTTAATTATGATAAAATTAATTGGGTCTTGCTATAATAAATACGGCGTTATAAGTTTTGCTATCTCGCATTCTCGCATGGGCAATATAAGGTAAAGTCCAATCCATTAAATATTTACTTTGACTAATAAATATTTTTTTATTCTAAATATTTATTTTTTAATCCTCTTAATTACAGTATATTACTTCCAGGAAAAAAATCAGCCTTTTTAATTAAATTATCTATCAAACTATTATATATATATATATATATATATATATATATATATATATATATATATATATATATATATATATATATATATATATATA
>JASCZI010241962.1:29939-42327 GCA_036250425.1 Stylosanthes scabra | reverse complement strand
TAAGAAGCTAGAATGAATTAGTAACTTGTTTAAGTGATTAATCAAATGAGAATTAGGGCTAGGGGGAGGGAGTAGCCACGGTTAGCAAGGCAAAAGGAGTGGCTCTAATTTAGTTTGCATTGCTTGAGGCCATGCAACCAATAGTATGAAAAATGTGTGTAAGAAAAAGTATTATTATTTTAATCATGGTAATTTTTATGAGTAATTAACAAGTAAACCTAATTACCATGAGTAACTAAGCTTATTTTTGGTATTTTTGGGCTGAAGGCACACGGCTAGGGTTCCCATGCTCAAATACGAATTTCGGAAAATTTTCGTTTCCGAAATTACGCGCGTTTTTGCAAATCCGTTAAAAAGCGTGCCGTAAGGCAAAAGCGTAGCACTATTTTCGTACCACAACTCTAGAATCATCATCATCATCGTCCAAACCACCTCTTAGTCTCATTTATCATAGATTCAAGCAAGCGAGTTCAATCATATATCATTATATTCGTTTTCGGACAAAACCGTCGCGAAAGGAAAACGTCGCGAAAGAAAACGTCACTAAAAAACGGGGTTTTACATTGATTATGTCTGCTTTGTCTTGCTTCCTTGAGTCTGAAGTTCTAGCTATAAAAGAGTGTAATTGTTTGCTGGTTTATGGTTCAGAATATTTGAAGAGCTCACACTTTTGCTTATCCAGTGTTAATTTTGGATTTGTAGCTCTCTCTATTAGTTGTTGATTTTTTATTTATTTGGTTTATGCCATGGTCACGGCAAGTCGAAGTGTAATTTTATATAGTAGTGCAAGTGTTAATTTATGCCACACATAGTCACCGCATTCACACTCCTTGATGGATTATTGTTTTTTGGGTACGTTAATTTTTTATATATATATATTTGAATATTAAACAATGAAGTTATTTAGATTGAGACAAATTATAATGATACTAATCTCATTTAATCACATTTTATGTGCGTGTGGCTAGTATTATTATCCATGCTATCTATTAGATAAATTAATCAGTATGAGTACGAGTGCTGAAGAATGAAAACACATTATTTGATCATAAAATCAATGTTTCAAAATATGTAATTACTAATATTTTAAAGATTCACTTGAGGCATACAAATCAAATATTCAATCATAACTTTTTCCTGCTAAATTAGATATAAAGGCAGTTTGGTGCAATCATTTACCTATTTATACTAAAATCAAAAGGCAGAATAACAATTGTATCTCAAATTCATACACAACAAAAATTATACGAAAAATGAACAACCCCAATCCCAACCCCAATGATATATCACTGATCAATCATCATCTTTTGCATGCATGTTCCAAAATTCCTTGACCAATGGCAATAATTGTTTCTTATGTTCGTTGAATGGTGCTAAAAACAAGTCCAATGCCACCCTCATTCTTGTTGTTCCGTCTTGTAGCTGCATTTATCATGTAAAAAATAAATTAGCACTTATCGAGTTTTGTATAATTGAAAACACAAACAAGTTATTTTAGTTACAATGAAAATTACCACAGTAATGTTTTTATGGGTTGGGTCAAAGCCAAACTCTAGATGCATCCATTGGAGGACCCACGATGCAGACTCTTGGCTGCATAAAATAAGAGTTTGATGAGCATTTCAACTTTCTTTTATTTTTGGAAATTAAAATTCTATAGCTAATGCATAGTTTCAACAATTTGGGGCATATATGATTACTTATAAGTTGCAATCTTCATGTAAAAAAAAAACCATATAATAATGTACCTTTGTTTGCGATTTGGGATGCCTCTTGGTTCATGGATATCTGATACGCTCCCATCTCGGCAAGTATACCGAATCGTACAAGTAATACCACGGTGAAGTGGGTATCGTTCCCACGAGGAATAAAGGACCAAGCAATCCTATCCTTTAATCACACTAAGCAGATTCGAACAAATAACTTGTGATTAATATGATGGAATGGAATATTAAGAGCTTTGGAGATGTTTTTCCCTTGAGGGCCAATGTATACATTCAATCACAATTCTAAGGTTTTCAGAAATCAAGTACAACGAATCTATAGTAACTAAATCCTAATCTCTTAGTAATTTAGTTTCCAATTACCTAATCAAAAGCTAATCTCTTAGTCAATCAATCAAATAATTAGATGAAGCCCTAATTTCATATTCTAATTCTTACGAGTCTGAAAAGTGATCCTAGATCAGATTAAATGTCACAATATCCAAACTAGTTCTAATCCAATTTTAACCCAAAGAATTTTAGTTGCATAACAATTAGCTTGACTATCTCTAGTTAGACCTAATCATCATGTGATCTAATTTCCAGCTAGCATAAATTAATAGATCTCTCAGTCTAATTAACTTAGCCCTAGACAAGTATAGAACACCTCTCAGTGATTCTAAACTATTAGGATGAAGAACGGAAAATTAAATCATACATAGAAGATAACTGAAAATACCTCACTGAATTGATAATTGAATGTACAAAAGACTACCTCATGATGGGTGAACAAAGCTCTTCACCCTTAACAATGGAGTAGTTTAGCCTTGCATAATGAAACTAGATCTAAGAAAAATAATAATCTGTGCTGAAGTTCCTAACCCTAGTGGTTAAGTTACTTCTTATACCTATCCTAATTAAAATTCAAATTCAAATTACAATCTAATCTAATCATAATCTTATCTCTTATGGTTACAAGTCCTTATCCTCTTCTCTTGAGTCTTCAATCAATTATATTTTTAATCTTCCAATTAAGCCCTTAATTAATGAATGAAATTAAGATCTAACAACTTGGATTGGATTGACTTTCACAAAATCTGGTCGTTGGTTTCAGTGCTTCCCCACGTATGACGTGTAGCTCCCACGTATAATGTGGGAGTTCTGCCAATGATAGCTTCTTGTGGCTTAATACGCACGTACG
The DNA here is from genome assembly GCA_036250425.1 of Stylosanthes scabra. NCBI lineage: Eukaryota > Viridiplantae > Streptophyta > Magnoliopsida > Fabales > Fabaceae > Stylosanthes > Stylosanthes scabra. The sequence goes on along the minus strand of JASCZI010241962.1, from coordinate 39,423 downwards.
ACGTCCCAGACTCACGTATTACGTGTCGTCTCTGCCTCATTTGGCAATTGGGGATTTAATTCCCACGTATGACATCTGTCAAATTTTTGTCATCTTCCTTTTAACTTAGTCATTTTTCTCTTTTTCTTCTCTGCTTCATTCTCCTCTCTTCAATCCTCTTTGTTTGATTTTTAATCACCTAAAATCCTTTGTGAAACACTCTATAAATATAAACAAAACTCAAAGAACATCAAGTTTGTTTTATTAACAAATTGAGAGCATAATTCACAAGAATAATCACATAATTAAATAGGAATTGAAGCTAAAAATAACCCAAGATGCACACGCATCAATATCCCAATCGTACATTGGCTTTTTTATCTTAAAGGCACATTCTTGATAATATTCAGACTTAAGTAATTGATTAAATACCTCAGCCTGCACACCATTATTCATAGTTTAAATCTAACCAGTATTCATGAAGCTAGACAACATATTTCAAGGTTAACTGGAATAGCATAAAAAACTAACCACTTTTTTAATGTAACTCCTTCGCCTCTCAACGTCATCGTCATCCATGTGAGAAACAAATTGCCATATTGTTTCTTTGGCAATGTCAACCACCATTAGATACCAATGATCCCACTCTCTCATTGGCACATGAATCTGAGAAAGCGAGCATAAAATTTTATATGGACAAAAGTCTAATATATAGACATGAGCACATCATAATCTAAAAATAAGGAAGTTGACTCTTACAAATTTAAGTTGCTTATATTTCGGCATAAATTGTGTAATCATTGGAGTGAGATCATCCTCTAGTTTTTGGGAGTTGAAAACTGCATGCTGTTTTTTAAATGACACGCAACATTTAAAATATTAAGATATATTGGATTATTTTTTGTTGATATTATATGTAACAAAATTGTTTACACTCACTGCAAATTCAGGGGGTAGACTCCACACTGTCCTGTAAGTGCAAAGACTCTGATCATTGACGCATTTGACAGCAGCCAAATACAATATCTTGTCAGAAATTTTGTTTCCAGGACAAAGGGAGTCAAAATCTTTCCTTATTATGGTAATATCACCAATCTTGACTAGCTCTTCACTAAAAAAGGTATGAAGGCTTAATTAGTTTTGCCCAAAGTGGTACTCAAAAATTAATAAATAACTTATAGTAGATGCAGACTACCTTAGGTTTAATAGAACTGAGAATATGAACACACATGCTTGAATTTGAATTGCTGACAAGGACATATTTGGGGTTGGCTTGAATTTTGTTTGCATTTCCTAGGCAAGACGAAAAAAAAATAAATTAAGAGCTAGTATTGAGTAGAGTGATTAAACAGTTGGAGAGTTAGTATCAACAGACGTACATAGGTGACTGAGAAACTGAAAATTTTTCTTGGCTCTTCATCAGAATCACATGCAGGTTCTTTTGACAGATGTGGATAGCTGCTTCGCTGTCTTTTTTCCTTTGAATTACCAATTTGGGTTTTTTGGGTGTCTTGCCTGATGTGGTGAATGACAACCTCCTACCACACTCGGGAGGAACCCTCTCTTTCTTCTTCAAGAAAAAGAAAAGGAGGGAAAAAAATTAATTTACTTCCACATACAGGGAAAAAATAATTATTTCTAGGGGAGGGATCATGGACCAAATTAGATACCAGAGTATCACTCAAAATTTTATTACCACTTGTTGTGAAGCTGCACGCCCATTCTTTGCAGCCTTGGAGTTGAGGTTAAGCTTCAACTTTGGTATTGTAGGGGCAGATTTACAACTGTTCAATTCCGCAGGTTTTGACCCAATGATTTCTAAATCCATTTCATCATTTGTTATGTCTGTGATGAGATCCAACTCTGCGCTAGCTTGGCCCCACGGCCTTAGCTTGCCATGAAACAGCTTGGTTTTTGCAGATGTTTGATTTTCAGCCTTCTTCGAATTATCTATATTCATGATGGAAGTTGTAGGCACAACAGAACTACCCTCTTGGCATCCTTTTTTCATTTGAGGCTGGTCCTCAAGTTTGACAACATTTTTGTTGGCCAGGTCTTCAAGGATTTCAACGTTCTTGGCAATGGACGCAAAGGCCATCTGTTGTTGCAGGCCAACCTCGTATATACCCTTCAATCATTTGTTTTCATAATATGTTAGTGAAAAAAAATTTGGTTGCCGTATAGTAAGTATTAAAATGTTTTGGAACCAGCCATTAGAAATTACCTTGAGATAATGAATAGCTTGTTCATTGGACTCATTTGACATTTTTGACGTCTCAGTGTTGTAAATATTAAAACCATCCTTGCACACTCCCTACGAAAACATTAACATATATTTTTAATAATAAAAAAAAATGCTGGCAGTATCATGAAATTTCTATTCCGTGTCTTACCTCATATATTGTGTTTGTCCTTCCCTTATTGACAGCGTTTTCTATCTTTTCGCCAGTCTTCAGCAAAGGATCATCGCCAGTCATGCTGTACAGTAAAATAACTTATCATTGGAGAGCAAACTGCAACAAAATACCGTATTAAATAAAGGTCCGAGATTAGGAGAATGCCTTACCTCTCAGTATTTGATTGTCGTGTGGGGTAAGTACTCACAACATTCTGAATAACATTTTCTTTGTGTTCCATTGTTTCATTTGCTTCGGACTCTGGGAGCGGTGGGTTTTCCTCTTGGGTCATCTCTTCAAGCTTAACTTTCAGAACAGAAGAACATGTTTTGACAAAGTGTTCAATGGTCTATTCTTATATAATGACCCTCGGCACATGTGTCGAAGAGATTTGTTACGCTTGTCTCGATACAATAATTACAGTTAATATCAAATGAATCCCAAAGGTCTTTTTACAAAGGACAAGTGATAAAAACTAACCAGAGTATAATCAATAATACTTAAGCGCTGGTAGGTCACTAAAAAAAATATACACCGATACATCATCCAATTCTTTAGAAATCAATTCTCTATCACATGTGGAACTGAATGGCCCTTGTCTAGGTAAGGTCATGAGGCAATTAATAATTACTACAAATTAAACTCAATCTCTCTCGTAAACATATAACAGAATTGATTATAGCATTTAAGATTTATTCCAAGTTCCCAATAAAAAGAACAACTAAACACATTAATGTACTGATTTGGAAGAGGAAATGGCATTCACATATTCAATCACTTTTTAGTTCTTACAGAATAATAATAATAATAATAATAATAATAATAATAGCATTTCTTAATTTTGGGTACAAGTCCAGAAACAAGGACAAATTTTCTGGAAGAAATCGAAGCCTTAACAAGAAATCAAAATCACAAATTTTCTGGTATTTTTGTCTTACCAGTTACACTATTAGAGACATAGTAATAGCACACAACTCACAAACGTATTCTTTATGTTGAAAACAAAAAAACGACAAAAAATAATAAGGAAAGAAAAACTGCATAATAGAATCCTAACATATGGAACTTGAAATTAGCAGACTCGCCCAAAAAATTTCAAAAAAAACCAGGGTATGATAGAACTATAAACTGTAATCTATTCTAAAGTATGTGCAAATTGAACTATTAAGTGCAGATTGAACAATATTTTGCTGCAGAAGTTATGCGGAAAAACACGAATGATCATCCATAATGTAGTAAGTGAACATCCAGACTATACTAAAGAGATCATCCGTACTGTATATTTAAAACTTAACGAAATAAGGTGATTGTTTACACTATAACAATTATGTATAAAAATGCACTCAAAATAAGGTGCAAAAAATGTAGAAACAGAATACAATGATGAATTATGGTGGAAAAATAATGAAATCAATAAAAGATCAATTGGATTGAACTAAAAATTATTGAGTTTCCGAAAAGCCAAATCAATTTTCCCATTATTGATCAACACATGCACCCTACATTAAAAATAATTGAAAAACTCATAAAAATAATGATAAAACTAAAACCAGTAAGGATGAGCACTAGTAGGAAAACATATATGATCTCTTATCATTCTAATGATCTCTTAAACTATAGATAATCCATAGTTTACTAAACACTAAGAGAAAGGAATAATATCTCTTCAATAACAGAATTTAGAGGACATGGTTCAGAAGATGGATTCATAGGACCATCATATGGTTGTTCTACTACAACATTGTTACATTCTTGTGAAATCTGCAGAATGAATAAGTATTACATTGAAGATGATCAATATACTTATACACAAATGTTCACTAAAGCTAAATTAGGATGATCATTGTTTCTTTAATTTGAGAAACAAACAAGGAATAGAATGAGACTGTAACTTGTTCAGGATCTTCAGAAAGATGATCCATTGGTCTTAGGCATTCCAAATTCACAGAATCCATGATAAAAACAGTCACATAAATGTGAATATTAAAATAATGAAAAATCACCCAAAACAAAATTCATTGGGTTTCATTGCGCCATCGTGAATGGACCTCATCAAAGAAGAATGGGATCACATCAATGGTGCTTTCAATAGAGGTCTCTCTCAATTTCGTTGATGACAAACTGAATCGAGATGAATCACTTCACATTAAATCCACGAAGATGAAGCCACCATGGTCAAAACTTGAAGCCGCCATGGTCAATGGAGGTTGAATGTGCTTGATGGAAGTTGAATAGTGGATTGAGAAATACTCTAATCATTGATGCAGGTTGAATGTGCTTCAAGGATATGCACCAAGTTCTGTCAATAAATCATTCACTGCCACCATTATCAAAGCTTGAAGAGAAAGAAACTGAAATCGTTGAAGCTTGCCAATTTCTGCTACATGGAACGCAAGGTAAGAAGGTCGTTTTAGTTGCTACATGAAACGCAAGTGAATAACACCGTTTTAAGTATGTATTGGTTACTGTTGGTTAGTATTAACATTGGTTACTTAGACTTCTTCTTATCCGAATTCGATCTTAAATTTGCGGATACCATCCAATATGCAATGATGTCGAATCAAATCAGATCAGTCCCGCAAACTAATAGGATCAAATCATGGACTTTATGTGAATATCTGAAGATCGGATTCACATATTCGCAGATCCGCAAAATAAAAAATATGTACACTCTAATCTTTATATTTTATTTTACTTAATAATTATTATTCGTATGTATTATATTATTTTTGCTTACTTAATTCAATCAAAATTTGTTTAATAATATTTTAAGAGTAAATAAATTTAAAATAATGACAAAGAAAGATTTCATTAACTTATTTTTTTTTGAAATAAGCTTTTTAAAATATTTATTATTTTTTTGTTGCATGTATATATGTATTTGATCTAATTCGTGCACACTGTTATTTACGATGTTAAACGATAAATAACTAAGTTGTCTATTTATTTTATTAGAAAATAACTTGTACAATATTTAAAAAGATAATTAATCAATTCATCAATTTTTTAAATCGAAACTAATTCTTTTAATACAAATTTATCCAAATGAATATTTTTTGTGACTACAATTTAGTAAAATGAATTTATAGTTGCACATTTTTATTATAACAAATAATAATAACAAATATTAAAAGACATTGGGATTTTTTTTCACTGGTTGCTGATTTTTTTTTATCATGTTGGCCTTCTTAAGTTTTTGGTGTGTGGGCCTAGAAAACAGATAAAAAAGAGGAGCCCAACTCAACAATAAATGCAAATAAAATAATGAAAGATATAACTTTTACTTACTTTATGAAAGGAGCATTGATGCTCCAAATATCTAAATGGATCATTGATTAGCCAAACATATAGGGACCATTGCAACATGCCCGTTGTTTGATTCCTCTAGCAATGAGTATGATTATGGAGAGTGTGTGTTGTCAAATAGCTTTCGTTAAATAAATTTTATTGGAAAATGTTCAGGTGTTCTGGGATATCAAATGTTCCAGTGCTTTTAACCGTTGATCTTGAATTGATTTCAATAATAAAATATTTTTTATTAAAATCAACGGTTTTATGATTAAGATCAACGGTTAAAACCAATGGAACATTTGATACCCCGGAACACCTGAACATCTTCCAATTTTATTTTATTGATGATATAACTCCTTATTATTCTAACTCTATTTTAGTTCGAGAATTGAAACTATTATGATTTTAAAACAATGAAAATCAAATTATTTTAATTTCAAAAAATTAAAATAAATATGAATTAATCTATGTGTACCACTATCTATATACATATTGTACAGAATGTACCTTCAGGGGGTTTGGGACTTCCGGAGTAACCGGAGGTGCCAAGGAAGAAGACTGGAGGTTGATATGAGTGAATGATAGCGTGTAGAAGAAGGATCGCCAAATAAGGATTTGGGAGCCTTCGGATACACAGCAATTGGGTAGGGTTTAGAGGACATACCTGGAGGAGAGCTGATCTCCTCTTTATATACCCATGGTGGTTCCTATTATTTAGGGAGTAAATCCATACGAGATCGATGCAGATATGATCTTATCTCGTGGGGATCCGATAATTAATGTCGTGGACCCTTTTTTGGATCCGAAGAGTATTTGGGCCATTCGTCAGCTTTGAGCCGACGTAAGAAGGGTGTACTGTGGATTTGGATTAGGCGAGCCCAACATCCGGGACAGTTTCCCCCGAGCTCGGAAGGTCGGAAAATCCGAGCTTTTCAAGTTCCGTTTGTTCCGTGGTTGATGGTTTTTGTTTCCGTGTAACGATGTTCCGAGGTTCTTTCACTCATCGTTATTTTTGGAATCATTGGTCGTGACGCCATTTCAGAGAAGCTTTTGGAACATGACGCTTCGATTTGACCATTAATGTCATGTTTCTTCAGAACGTGGGAGAGAGAAAGTTGAAAGTATCCTCGTATTTCGCGCTTTAATGATGGGAGGTTTAATGTTTTTTGGCGTTTCCCCTTCTGCCCTTGTTAACTTCCTTTAAAGTGGGGGCGTTTCATCTTTTCGCTCCTTTTTTTATAAAGGATTCGAAGGAGGGAGAGGTTCCATTTCTTCGTCTCCACTTCTTTGTTCTTTCCGTTTTCTTTTAGAAGAGCTTTTCACTCTTTCTCTTCATCTTCTCACTTCCATTTCTGCAACCGTGCGTTGGTGCTATTTTTAGTGGAGAGTTCGAAGGGATCTTGTTCACGGATTGGGTAAGTTTTTCTCCTTTTTTTTTTTACCTTATTCATGTTCTTCTTTTTGTCTCTCTGGTTCTGCCGTTTGACTTCTGGGAGGGAGTTTGAAGTTTTTGGTGCACTTGCACAGTCACTATTCTCTCCTTCATTTTTAGATTTTGATGTGTTCATCTCCCTTTCCCCTTCGAACAGGCCAAATGGCAGAACCCCAAAGAGATGGTGAGGTAGTTCGCGAGGTTGACGCGGCTCAACTGCCTCACGAGCTAGACCCTCTGTACAGTTGGGTAAACCGGGATGTCCTGGGAAGTCCGTCAACTATGACAGAGGAGTATTTGACAGAGCTGAAGAGCTCTGGGGAAATTTTTGGTGGTGGCGAGGAAGAGAGACACTATCGGGTCGAACTTCCTCACTGTGGAGAGAGGGTATGTGGTCTGAATCTAGAACATCCTCGCGTCCCTCATTGGTTGTGGGTGAACGAGGTTATGTTAACTGAATTTGGAGTCCGGATACCCTTTACTCCCTTCCAACAATGGTTGCTCCAGCGTTGTTTCATCGCTCCGTCCCAATTCCATCTAAATGCCTGGTCGGCAATTCGGTGTTTTGAGTTGGTGACGGAGTTCCTTGTGCTTCCCTTGGATCCCGAGGTATTTTTGTACCTCTTCACGGTCTTTTCTACGAACGCCGAAGGGAAGGCCAAGAAGGGGTATATGTCGGTCCGTCCCGGAAAGAACCGGAGAATTTTTGGACTGTACGAGGAGTCGTTTCATGACTTCAAGGGACGGTATTTCAAGGTCTTCCCTGAGGGAGACCATCCGCCATTCTGGCTGACCCTTGAAGGGGATGCGGGTCGATTTCCCTCTTACTGGAGCAAGGATGCCGGGGTGAATTATGTCCCGTCGGTATATAGAAAGTTAAATGAGGAATAACGGGATACAACCGACGTTCTTCTATGGCTGTTTTCCCAACGTAACTTAAAACCCAAGGCCGTTTTGGGCAACCCAGAACTTGCTAGGGCAACTATTGGTATAGTTTTACCTTTGTAGTTTTACGTCTCCATTTTGTGTTTCGTTTTCTTACTTTGTTGTTTTCTGTTGTAGTGAAAATGGCTGGCAAGAACAAGACTCTCGCGAACCTCCGCCGGGCTATGATCCTGAACCCTCAAGGTCTGATCGTCCTAAGTCTGTCTGGCGGCCAAGCTTCTTCTTCGGCTCTTGAGGGGGTAGTTCTTGCAATGTACAGGGTGGCACTGAGGCTCGTTTGGAGGTTTCCTCTCCTGTTCGGGAGGAGCCAGAGCAGTGATGCGTGCATCTTGGGATGTTTTTAGCTTCAATTTCCCTTTAATTATATGATTATTCTTGTGATTTACACTCTCAAATTGTTAATCAAACAAACTTGATGTTCTTTTGAGTTTTTTGTATGCTATAGAGTGTTTCACAAAGGATTTTAGGTGATTAAAGACAAACAAAGAGGATTGATGAAAGGAGAACGAAGCAGAGAAGAAAAGAGAGATTTGGCTAAGTGTTGAAGCCCACGTATAACATGGAGAGCCCACGTCATACGTGGAAATTAGATCGGAAATTGCAAGATTGGACAGAGAGCCCACGTTATACGTGAGGCTCTCATGTCATGCGTGGGTATTAAGACCCAAAGAAGCCAAAATTGATAGAGAGTACAGGTTATACGTGACTCTTTCCACGTCGTACCTGAGCTTGGCGTCCAAAGAGGCAACTTGAGGCAGCAACCCCACGTTATACGTGGGGCAGTGACGTTATACGTGGAGCCTAAAATCATGCAACGTCCAGTTTTGATGAAAGCCAATCCAATCAAAGTCATTAAGCATCAATTTCACTCATTAATCAAGGGCATGATCGGAATATTAAAGATATGATTGATTGAAGACTCAAAGAGAAGATGATAAGGGCTTGTAGTTTTAGGAGATAAGATTAGGATTAGATTAGGATATGATTAGATTTTAATTTGAATTTGAATTTTAATTAGGATAGGTATAAGAAGTAACTTAACCATTAGGGTAAGGGACTTCAGCATAGATGTTTTTCACTTTTCTTAGGTTTTAGAATTTATTATGCAAGGCTAAACTACTCTATTGTTAAGGGTGAGGAGCTCTGTTCACCCAGCATGAGGTAGTCAACTATGTACATTCGATTATTAATTCATTGAGGTATTTTCAGTTATCTTCTATGCATGATTTAATTTTCTGTTCTTCATCCCAATAGTTTACAATCACTGATTGGTGTTCTTAACTTGTCTAGGGCTAGATTAATTAGATTGAGAGATCTATTAATTTATGCTAGCTGGAAATTTAATCACGTAATCAATTAAGTCTAACTAGAGACAGTCAAGTTAATTGTTATGAAACTAAAATTCTATGGGTTAAAATTGGATTAGAACTAGTTTGGATAG
>JASCZI010241961.1:41685-53226 GCA_036250425.1 Stylosanthes scabra | reverse complement strand
GGCAGCTTCTATCCCTATTTATCGTATGCAGGTCAGCAGCTTCCCGGGTTCTATTTGGAAGGATATTAACTCTATGATGCGGAATTTTCTTTGGAAGGGTCATCCATATGAGAGAGGCTTGTCTTTGGTTAAATGGACCACCGTTATCACTCCCAAGAAATTTGGAGGCCTAGGTGTAAGAGATCCTAGATGTGCTAACATGGCTCTTCTGGGGAAACTCTTATGGAACCTTCTCCATTCGCCCAACAAGTTGTGGGTTCAACTCTTTCTCTGCAAATATCAACCCAGGCTGATAAATGGGAAAATCCTCTTTTCGGGGAAAGCTTCCCCTCTGTGGCAACACATTATGAAAGCTTATGATGCTCTTAAAGAGGGCTTTAGTTGGAAGACTGGCCAGGGACAACAGTCATTCTGGTATGATGAGTGGAGGAAGGAAGGCTCAATCGCAGAAAGGATTCCATTTGTTCATATTTCAGATTCGGATTTTAGAATCAACGATGTTTGGTACAATGGATCTTGGCACCTTAACCGATTAAGCACCAATCTTCCGGAAGATGTGCGCAATGATATCCTCTCGTACAATCCGGAGATTCAGGTTAGCTCTTCGCCCGGTTGGTTCTGGAATGCATCTTCTGCTCAGGTCTATGTTGCAAATTGGGTTATCATTGGTTGTGTTAGCGTAAAGTTAATTGGAATGTTCAATCAAACTGGTTGTGGCTTTGGAGGTTGAAGATTCCTGAGAAACACAAGATCTTAGCATGGTTATGCCTTCACAATGCTATTCCTACAAATGTTTTTCGATATCGTCGGGGCCTCTCTACCTCCAGACTGTGTCCTCGTTGCCTTTCTAGTGATGAGGATGTGCTCCATTGTCTTAGAGATTGCCCTTTCTCAAAGGATATATGGCATAGGTTGAATTTATTTCACGGATTTCGTGATATTATATCTTGGTTTGTCAATGGTTCTAAGCAACACCCGTGTATCTTCTTCTCTGCTTTGTGGTGGATATGGTGTTATCGAAATAATGCCATATTCAATACTGATGACCAGTGGCTGCCGGAGAAAGTTATCTCCCTTATTAGATCTTCTTCTGATGAGCTTCTCCGTGTGTTTTATCTGCAAAAGCTTTCTTACCCATCTCCCATTAAGTTGTCCTGGAGCCCACCTGCCCAAGGAACTGTCACTGTTAATAGTGATGCTTGTTATAGGACATCTTATGATATTATGGGATATGGATGTCTCATTCGAGATTGGAAAGGGGGTTGGAAAAAGGGATGCGCTGGTACTATCCCTCAATCGGATATCTTACAGGGTGAATTATTTGCCATTTGGCGAGGCCTTATCCTAGCATGGGAAATGGGTTATAGAAATATTTGTTGCGAAACTGATTGCCACGAGGCTTTTATATTGTTGAAGGCTGATACCGCTGCTGCGCATAATGCCGTTACTGATATGATTAGCAGGATTCAGGATCTGATGAGGCGTGATTGGCGTGTTGAGCTTTTCCTAATCCAGCGGTCTGCTAATTCAGTTGCTGATGCCCTAGCAAAATATGTAGTCATGCATGGAATTGATCAACTGGAATGGATTGTTCCAAATGATGATATCAAGGAGCTGTTGAAGCATGACATAACTGATTAGTAATCTTGTTTGTTTTTTTTGTTTTTCCATTCTACTGTCACCAAAAAAAAAAAGATTTTCGTCTTTGAAGGTGCGTTTGAGAAGATTTTCAGTATCATAAGAGAGGAGGGAAATTCATATGGTGGAGTTGTTGTACATGTGATATATTAATAGTAATTTGTTTTTGAATTGGTTTTCTAAAAGATAAAAAGGATAAGAAAAGCTTGAGTAATAAAGGTAATAGATGGGTTTTTTCACACTTAAAGAACATGTAATTATTGAGTTCTTTTCCGCACTTCTGATTCCTTGCTGTTGCTGTACATTCTAGATGATGTTCTTTTTGCTATTGCTGGTGGAAATAGACGGCCTCTTCTTCCAAACTTGGAATTTGATGAGTACCTGATCCAGAGATCCATGATGATATAATTTATATCAGTTAATAAAATAGATTAGCCCAACCACCATATACTACCAACATGCAATAAGTTTATGGAAAAATATAGATAATTAATATTTTTTTAACTAACAAATTAGCTAATAAAAATAGAATATCGATAACTACTATTTGTAGAACGTCTATAATAAAAGTAAATGAAACATCCATAACTTTTTTAAAAATAAAACATCCAAAATCTAAAGCAACCAACAACCACCAACACATAACATATTGGGTGGGAACATGGAGCAAAGATATTGGAGACTTATTACACTTGAGGTTGAACCGGATATATGATCGAATATTGTTTTTCCCCTTCTCTATCTTGTTTTCAAGCTTGCTCATTAGATTTTTCAGATAAAAGGGAGAAGAAAATAGAAAGCTTAAAACAGGTTTTGAGTCTAAAAAAAGCATTGATTCAAAGTGAGTTCGAAAGAGGTGAACCAAAAATTAACTATTTAGTTCATTTTTATTTGATCATGTTGTTGGGGATAACTATGAGGGTTGTTTTACTATAAAAAAAAACGTAGAGAATAATCTTAGTTTTGCTGAGATAAGATGTTACTTTCAATACTTGGCCTTATTGTACAATATAGGATTGGAAGATTATCCAGCGACGCAAAAAGTGCGACATACCGTATTCCATCACTTTTTAGTCGTTAATCTTAATCATATATTAATTTTATAATTAAAATCAAATTAACAACAGTCAATAGTTTGGATGTAAATATAAGCTGCATTGATTTGCTTGATCCTTATATCCCAACTCCCAAGTTGGATAGAATTATGTGCTTAAAGGGCAAGATGTTTTGATTAAAGGTGGATTAAATGAGTAATTGATGATTTGGAAAAGCATTTGATTGAACACAACGATACATTGAGCTTCTTGATAAAACCAAGAAATATGAACAAATTAACCAAACATGAAGTGGTTGTTTGTAAATGTTGTATTATTCGAAATCGAAATCATATAAAAAAAATTAACAGCTCAAAATCGAAGTCTCGGTAAAAAGACAAGTGTAATAAAATAAAATCAACATTATTAATATTTAAAGTACAATATTGTTAGTCACCAAAAAAAGTAAAATATTGTTGAAAAATGTGATTAATGTCATTTTCACATCCATAAAAAACAACCAAATATCATATATTTCATATTCTATTAAAAATACAAAATACATATTATATGTTTTTTCTAAGAGTAAAATATTATTTAACATTCAAACTAAATTAATTTTAATTTCATTACTAATATTTGAAACGTGTTATTTTTATTTCAAACATTTTATTATCTTATTATTCAAAACGCCCTATTTTCAACACTATTGTTGCTCTAGAGACTAAAGATGATGAGTTTGTAAATGACATGAATAAGTAAAAAATGGAATTATATTAAAATGCCAATCATTTGAACCGGATATATGATGGAATATTTTTTCCCCTCCTCTATCTTATTAGATTTCACAAACAATCTTAACTATATAGGGCAGTCTTATCATATCACATATCTCGTTAATTATTTCTATTGGAAGGAAAGGAAGAGAATCTGTCTAAAATATGAAATCAATGTATATAAAAAAGGTTTGTATAAAGAAAGTTTTATGATTTTTACATTTTTAATATTTTTAAAAATTAACAATTGAATTATTTATTTTTTTAAATATTAGATTTATAATCAGAATTAGATCTTTTTATCCCAATTTTTTTTTAAAAAAATATTTAAAAACCTAAATTATAAACTTAAATATAAGTCTAATTTTTATATAGAGAAAATTTTATAATTTTTTATACTTTTAATATTTTTAAAAATTAATATTTATAATTAAATTCTTTATTATTTTAAGTATTAGCCATAATTAAGTTTATAAGTCAGAACTCTTAGCAATGCTCTGTGTACATGCATAATTGATTAATAATGGTCTAAACCAATTTTCCTTGCTCATAATTTTTTTGCATAGAAAAACCACAATAGAAAATTACTATATTGTTTAGTGTCTTAGAGAGAATAGTATTTAAGCGTTTAACCCAAAATATAAATTTGATATTAAATATTTAAATAAATTCATAAATAAATGTGTATATAAATACACAGGAACTCTCTCTTCACAAACAATTCCAAATTCAGTTGAATCCCTAAACAAAATCTTCTCTTTCCCCCTTTTCTCTCTCTGCTCTCATTCGCGCCTGTCACTTGTCACACTGATCCAACCACCGTCACGCGCCACCGTCCGCCATCAAGTCATTGCCGGGGTACTTTCCCCTCTCTCTGCTTCTTCTACTATCCCTAAACCCTAGGGCTTTGCGACCCTCTCGAATTTCTATCTATGACAAATAACTCTATTCTAAGTCACTGTTCTTGTTCTCCTTAATAACGAAATCAATATTATCATTCGGACCCATTAATGGTTTCAAACAAAGTTTATTCTTCAACCATCTTCGAAATTCCCAACGTATATCGATCTATTTAGTTGACTTTGGATTTTGTAAATGTGGTCACTTTAAGTTTAACCATAAGGCTTTATATGAATGTACAAATACAATTTAAACTTATAAGGGAATTTACAATATTTATATCTGCATTGATTCATTGTAACTAAGTAATGTAGAGTGAGAGGTATAACTTGTAGTAGCTATTTGACATTGCCTAGTATGATCTATGTTTATATGTTTAGTAATCTAGGGGGTTCTTGAGTAAATTCTAGGAGCATGAGGTTGATTTGATTGTTGTAATGAATCTCTGAACACTTGATTATATTTGTGTTTGAGGGGATAGAATCAATCTTAGAAAGCTTTGCTTTCAGTATTTAATTATCATGTGCTTTAGAAGTAGATTTTTTTTTCCCTGTCTGGTGATAGCTTAATGTGGTGTTTCTTTTCAGGATTTTGTTCAATGGGAAAGGACCAACAAGTATTTGTCAAAGATGCTGTTTTCAAACTGCAAATGTCCCTCCTTGAGGGCATTCAAAATGAAGACCAGCTGTTTGCAGCTGGATCTGTAATATCGAGGAGTGACTATGAAGATGTTGTGACCGAACGATCCATCACAAATGTGTGTGGCTATCCACTCTGCCACAATGCTTTGCCAGCTGATCGGCCCCGGAAGGGTAGATATCGGATTTCTCTAAAGGATCACAAGGTCTATGACCTGCATGAGACATACATGTTTTGTTCTCCGAGTTGTGTTGTTAACAGCAAAACTTTTGCTGGGAGCTTGCAAGATGAGAGATGCTCAGTTTTAGACTCAGAGAAACTAAACAATGTTCTTAGACATTTTGCGGATATGAATCTGGAACCACCGGAGAAGTTGGAAAAGAGTGACCATTTGGGTTTGTCTGATTTGAAAATTCAGGAGAAAGCAGAAACCGGCAATGGGGAGGTGTCTTTGAAGGAGTGGGCTGGACCTTCAAATGCAATTGAAGGCTATGTACCAAAACCAAGAGACAAGGATTCCAAGGGTTCTTCTCGGAAAAATATTAAGAAAGGTGAGCATTTATGGAATCCTGATACGTTTAGGAGCTAAATTTTAAAATAGCCATATGCTAGTTCTTGCTTAAGGGTGATATTTTATTTATTGTATTATGTTCAATCAGTGGCACATGGGTAGATATGATTGAACTGAAGCTGAGGACCTAATTTCTGAGAAATGGAATAGTTTAACTTTAAGTTCTTATCCTTCTTCACTTTCCGACAAAGTGAGCTTTGATTGTGCATTGCAGGGGCCAAAGGTACTGGTGGCAAGTCGAACAGTGACAAAAATTTAATTATTAATGACATGGACTTCACGAGTACTATAATTATGTCAGATGAGTATAGTGTTTCGAAAGCACCACCAGGTCACATAGACACCGAAGTTGATCATCAAATTAAATCAACTGCATCAGTTGAGAAGCTGAAAAGGGTTGGTAGTAAAAAGGCAGTCGTAAAAGATGGTGATAGTATTCAAGAACTGTCTTCCTCTTTTAAGAGTGGTCTAAATTTAAGTGCCTCGGGAAAAGAGAAGGAACCTTGTGAAGCTGTGCTCAGACCCCCTCTCGACGCTTCTGATAAAACAAATGTTGTTCATACCGTCTCCATATCTGAAAGACAATGTGATGTTGAAAAGAACAATTCTGAAATGGCACCAGTAAAAAAAGGGGAATGCAGTGTTGCTATTAATGATGGTGCTTCCACTTCCTATTTAGATGCAGCCAATGACGAAGAGAAAGTCAAAATAGAAAAAACATCCGGATCATCCAAGAATAAACCCAAGTCTTCGCTTAAAGGTTCTGGTGAAAAGAAACTTAGTCGCTCTGTTACTTGGGCGGATGAGAAAAACAACAGTTCTGGGAGTAATGATCTTTGTCAGGTTAAAGAATTTGGAGACACCAAACATAAATCTGACTTGGTAGATGACACAAAAGTTGCTGATGATGAAGATATGTTTCGTCGAACATCTGCTGAAGCCTGTGCAATGGCACTGGACCAAGCATCAGAAGCAGTTGCATCTGGAGATTTTGATGTTGCTGATGCTGGTAATTATTGTTTCTTTCATAGGTTTTCTATTCTAATGTTAGATGAATTTTCACTTATTTTTGGTGTCCATAAATGTGTCTTGAGCAGTTTCCGAAGCTGGACTCATTATTTTGCCACCCCCACAAGATAATGTTGAGAAAGAGACTGAGGACAACATTGATATGGAAGAAACAGAATCAGTTACTGTGAAATGGCCACAAAAGCCTGGATTTCCTGATTTTGATGTGTTTGACAATGAAGACTCATGGTTTGATGCTCCACCAGAAGGTTTCAGTTTGACAGTGAGTCTCTAATCTCTACCGAGTTCTTTAACAAATATACAATATCCTAAACTGTGCAATCTTTCTTGATTTAATCTACACCATACCTTGATCCCTTTATAATTTTTTTTCAGTTATCACCTTTTGCAACCATGTGGAATGCGCTCTTTACATGGATATCGTCATCTTCTTTGGCATATATATACGGGAGCGATGAAAGTTCTCAGGAGGAATATCTATCAGTTAATGGGAGGGAATATCTTCACAAAATTGTCTTGTCAGATGGTCGATCATCTGAAATAAAGCAAACTTTAGCCAGTTGTCTTTCTCGAGCTTTACCTGCACTTGTTGCCGAGCTCAGGTTGCCAGTACCAATATCTACCTTGGAGCAAGGGGTGGTAAGATTTTTGCTTTACTTTGTTGTATATACTAAGTAATGATGTATTGCAGTTATCAAATATCTGGTTCCACCTTATGCCTTGATTTTAATGGTATGAGTTGCATGTAGTTTTATATTATAATCTTCATAACTGTATAGAAAATACCTTGTCATAATCCAGATAATATTTTATATGGATATATTTGAGTTACTTACCTTGATTTTCTCATAGGCATGCTTGCTGGATACGATGTCATTTGTGGATCCTCTTCCGGCTTTCAGAACAAGGCAATGGCAAGTGGTTGCTCTTCTGTTCATCGATTCATTGTCCGTTTGTAGAATACCTTCTCTGACCTCATACCTGACAGATAGGAGGGCCTTGTTTCACAAGGTGAGAGTTCCTTTGTGAGATCATTATCATTAAATTTTATTGATGCTAAAAATCTTGATACTTTCATATATGATCTTTTTGTTGAGGTAGTTCAATTAACATGTAAGTATCTACATAATAATCTGCTAGAGAGTTGTTTATTTTTCATCTGTTTCCTCTATAGATGTTTTGCCACCTCTTTTTATTGGTTTGATGCAAACTTAGCAGTATAAGCCCTACATGGTTTCAGCAGAGTCATGCTTGATTTTCTTCACCTTCTACTGCTTAGATTTAATAGCCACATTTTTCAATTCTATAATCAAGTTCAATGAAATGATGTCTTATATCTTTTAAGTGCTGTTTCTTATTCTGTGTTACTTCATTTATAATTTTTAAGTATTTGGTTTGATGAAACAGGTTTTGCATGGTACTCAACTGGGTATGGAAGAGTATGAAGTGCTGAAGGATCTCATGGTGCCACTCGGCCGGGCGCCTCAGTTTTCTTCCCAAAGTGGAGCCTGACTGCATGATGCAACTTCCACTATAATCGATCATCGTCAACGACTGAACCGAAGAACTTACAATGATTTGAGTGCAATTTTTTTTTTTTTCTTTTTGGGAAAAATCTGTTTATAGACATGAAACCAGAATACTTATATATTGACAGTTCTAAGAAAATCCAAGCAAGGTTGGAACCAGATTTTTGTATGACTCAATTCCATTGAGAGTGATGAATGAAAGATTGATTTTCAATTTCACAAACTTCTCAAATGATATCTTTGATTAAATGTTATAAATATTAATCCAAAACCAGATAAAAACAATGAATAAACCAGGCTTTTTACTATAAGGTTATAAAGGTATGAGTTCAATGCAAGAAGCAAATATAATTTAATACATGCTTTTGATGAACAAGAAAAGAAACAACCTCAATATACACAATATAATATAATGAAATGACAGTGGTAACAGTAAAAACTTCAATAAGGAATCCTAAGTTTAAATCATCAATATTCTTGATCTGGATTTAAAAATCTATCCTCCAACAGTAACCTCATATGATACAACCATTGCATTGTTGTTCAGATCATGGCCATTTTCAGATCCAAGTTCCATGCCACCTCTTTGGTATTCAGAATTGTTGACTTGTGCCTCTTCTGAGACCTTGATTGTAGACTTTCTAGAATCCTTTTCAGTTTTCTTGGTTTGAGTTTTGTTCATTGGTTTCTTTGAAGTAACATCTTTGTTAGCTTTTACCTTCGCTTTGGTGGTTGAATCATTCTGAGAACAAGATTTATCTTCTGAATTGTTGCTCACAACAGAACCTTTATTCCTTCCAAGCTTTGGGGATATCGGGCGAGTTGTCGGTATCTGAAAAAGAATATAGAAAAAGAAAAAACCAGTTAGTTCTGACTTCTGATAATGGAGAACTTCTCCAGAAGGCATTGTGAGACATGAGTTACCTTCTTCAGTTCAACCTTTGGAGGAGGTTCCTTATAGAAACTTGGCATTGGAGTGGCCTTGAATGTCATGGATTTCCTCAATTGCTTGATCTCTGCCTCCTGGTTTTCCTGCACAAAATCAAGAAGATGAAATGAAGAAAATAATTCAGAAAACTAAGATCATAATAAGGAATACCTTTGATTTCTCTTGGAGATTAGTCTTTTCAGCTTCCTTTTCCTGGATTTTCTCTTCCAACTTTGAGAAGAACTGAGGGAAACAAACAAAGGGATCAATATATCACAACTAGTATAATAAAATCAACAAGATAGGATGCAAGGTTGCAGCTATAACCTCCTTCCTCTTTTCGGCTCGTTCTTCCAATCTGAAGGAGAATCCAGAACCGCTGCTCCTCCGGTGAGGAGTGGTGCTTCTGATAGCATGTAAACAAAGTTTGATGAATATTTTGGTAGCAAAAAAAGCCAAAAAGAATGAACTAAGTGTGAGTGATAGTGTATGAATCATACGAAGTTGTGGATTGACCATCCTCATCTTCTTTGCTTGTTTTTTCGGCTTTTTTCGAGTCTGGATTTTGATCAACAGCAGATCTGCAATAAGGCCAAAAACAATCATGTAACAATCCAATCAACAAAATATGGATCATCCAACTTATAATTTAGTTCTAATTGAAAATCGAGCGAAATTATAGGGAGGCTAAGACTTACATGGATGGTTGAGATGTTTGATTCTTGGTGACATCATTCGCCGGAGTGGCCGGAGTTGACCTTCCAAGCTGGTTGAACAATGAAAAGAAGCTATCATGAACATGGACATGGAAATCAATGAGGAAGAATCTATAAAGCTACACAAAATGTAGAAAAAAAGATCTAACCACAGGGCGTTTAAAGCTAGAACTTGATGTCAAATTCTTTTGGATTGTTTTTGCTTCCTTTGAGCCAGCTTGAGAGTTTGTCAACTTGCTTCCATGGCGAATTGAAGCCTCGGCTTTAACACCGTTGCCTTGAAGATGCTGCTTAGCTTCTGGTTTCACCTGAACTCCATCAATGCTTTTCTTCATACCATCTCTAGAAGTTGCTGATCTTGATGGGAATGTAAGGCTCTTAGAAAGGTTTTGCCTTTGCTTTTGAGATGATGAAGTTGAAGCCTTCAAATTTGGTTTGTCTTTGGTTATAGGTTTGTTGTTCTTCACAACAACACCACCTTTTCCACCAGATTCCTAACAAAAACATCAACTTTACTTAGCAAATTTGTTCAAATTGATGAAGTTTCGATAAGTTTTAGACCGTGTTTAGTAAATGTTTCAGGATAGAAAATAAGAAAACACTCAGATAATTAAGATAAAGACAAAAAATGAAAATTAGACAAGTAGATTTATTTTTGTCTTGAAACAGTTACCAAATACGCCGCGCTTGCCAATTGACACTAACATTGACAATGAGGTACCTTAGGATTTTTTGTGCTTTTACTTGCTGCTGAAGATTTTGAATCAGCTTCAACCTCAACTCCATCACTAGCAGAATTTGAGGCTTCAGCTTCTTCAACTTTGGGTTTAGATCCTTCATTATTATTCTTTCCAAGATTCTCTCCATTGATGGAATTGTCTTCAACTTCTTTATCCATGTTCTCCTTAGTACTCACCCCAATCACATGTTTCTCTTCCTCCACAGCAATTCCATTTTCAGATTCCATTTTGCTATCATCATCAAAACCAAATCCAAAAGAACAAAGGAAACAAGGCTAGGTTAGTCGAAATTCGATTATCAATTCAAGAACTCAAATGTCCCCTGCTTCTAAAATGGGCATGGACTATTTAAACATGCCACTGGAAAATTCTTCAGAAGATTAGATAAACCTTCACAAGTAATCATGATTAAAAAGATCAAGATTAACCAGGAATTTCTGACACAAATCTGATACTAACTATAACATGTCTCATCTTTTTCTAACATTCCTTTGTTATTTAGATTTCAATGCTACATTTTCTCAGGAACATTGTAAACAAAAATAAACAACAATGGATAACATAACATTGGATCTTCATCACAAACTTATCATGGAATCACTGAATCAGATAAGATGAACATAAATTATATCAAAACAATCCATGCAGAATCCAAATCAGAACAAAACCAAAAAATTCTGGAAACAGGAATTCAGAATCACTGAGAAAATACCTGTAGAATTCAAAGGCTTATCAAATTCAGAGGCTGAATTATGAAAAAGATTGGTGTCTAACTGTCTATAGTGTAAGAAACAAAAGAGATTAATAATATAGAGTATGAAAAAGTTGATTATGGTTTGGATTAGAATCACTTAGAAGTGGTGGATTCTTAAGCACTTATATGGTATGTATGTGTTGTAGTAGTAATAATAGTTGAAACTTGAAACTTGAAATTGAAAGCTATGGAGTTGGTGACATAATAGTTTTCCTTAGAGAAAAGAGAGAGACATGAAATGAAATGAAGGAGATTTTTGGAAAGAAAGAAAGCTTATTAAGTGGAAC
>JASCZI010241961.1:11667-33525 GCA_036250425.1 Stylosanthes scabra | reverse complement strand
TAAAACTACTGCTACCCTTTCTTCCCCTTCTACCCAAATCAGCATTTCCTCTTTGCATCATTGCCACAAATTCATTGTAGTCTATTCTTCCATCCTGATAGGATCAAAAAACAAACATGACAAAGATATCAATAGATGAATGGAATCTGAAATTTCACCATAGCATGCATTATATTGTCTTTATATTAAAATCTAACAAATTATGTTAAGTCATATGTTCAGAAATCAGAAGTTGATTTCCTTCACATTCTTGAGTACTTGTAAAGTATCACATATATATGATCACAGCCAATTAAATAAACAATCTTGATTATATCTTGATTTTTCTTAGAAATTATATAGATTTCTACCAATATCAACTTTGGAGAGTCTATTTATTTAAAAAGTTAACATTATCCATGCAGCAATATGAATATATATCTCTTCTTAGACACATTATATTTTCAGTATTGTGTGATTTCATTTTTGGTCAATTTATGTTTCTGTATGTAGAATATGTATATATATACTCACATTATCTTGGTCAACATCTCTGATCATATCCTCCAAGCGAACATCCGCTATTCCAAATTCTAAACAAGCTTGTTGAAGCTCATCTTGAGTGATATAGCCACTACCATCTTTGTCAAAAAATGAGAAAGCTGCAGCTAAATGATCTTCCTTCTCAATTTTGTTTAAGTGCAATGTTGCTGCTAAGAATTCTGGATAGTCAATTGTGCCGCTATTATCAACATCTGCCTGTTGTTATTCAGAACACAATAATTAATGGGGTTAGATTGATCAAGACAATGTATTATTATACTTTCCCAGTTTCCCTAAAGTTATATATGATTGATAAAAGTGTAGGTTAAGTTGAGGTAAGAAATAAAATGATTCAGTACTAGTAGTACTTACAGCTTGCATTAGGTCATAAATTTCAGACTCATTGAGATTATGACCATACTTTTTCAATCCATTCTTTAGTTCTTCAAAAGTAATTTGGCCACTGTTGTCTGTGTCTATATTCTTAAACATTTCTTTCAATCCAGCAATCTCATCTTCATTCAGATTCTCTGCAATTACCTGCATAAAACAATATAGAGAAATTCATAAAGGATTTGCAGATTGAATTCAAGATATTTACATATTAGCATCTAACAATTTGAATTGTAATTTTTATATTAATACAAACAAAATATGTTAGCCTTTGAAACTTTGCCTAAAAAGAGACATATTGATCAATGCATTTGTAACCCCTTTCCGTAAAGAGGAAAATAATACTCACTCTAAGAGCCATTTTCTTGAGCTTGTTCATTGCCGTAAATTGCTTCAGCCGAGTCAAAACTGCAGCATCAAGAGGCTTGTCTGGAGCTGCTCCATCGACCTGAATCCAGGGGTGTCCTGCATGGAATCAAGGAATTATCGTTAAACGATATGGTGACAGACTTTTGATAATCACAAGTCAGAATGTTGATAATTCAGGGCCTGAATAAGATACATGACACCATAAATGTGTTGGATAAACAAAAGTAACTAATGTTTAAGGGTTAAGGAAACTTACGAAGAACCTCGAATGCCGTTATTCGTTTGCTAGGATCTCTATCAAGCATCTTCCTAACCAAGTCTTTTGCACCTTCAGAGATACTAGGCCATGGTGCTGATGAGAAATCCAGTTTGCTCTTCAAAATTGAGTCGAAAATCTCTTGCTCGTTCTCTGTTTAACAAGGAACAAAATGAAGATTATCATTTTTAGAAACAGCTTTTATATCTAGGGGAAATAGAAATGAAGCACAGTGATTAGAATTTGGATCATTGTGTGTTAAGCCTTAGAATTTTTACCTCCCCAAAATGGAGGTACACCACATAGGAGAATGTATATGATGACACCAGCACTCCACACATCAGCTTCTTGGCCATAATGCTTTCGGAGAACTTCAGGTGCAACATAATAGGGGCTTCCTACCACATCATCAAAAATGTCTCCTGAAAAATAAAATGTGTCAGTGACCAAAGTTCATGGAATCACAAAAGTTGAAGAATGCAGAAAGATTTTCTAATGCTGTCACACTAATTTTGTTTAGTTAAGCAGCAAGATAGTATGATGCACAATAAACAAAGTCTCTAAACCTAAATACACAAACAAGTATTGATGGCAAAGATTCTAAGATAACTCCTACTCAAACAAGGTAAGGAAAAGTGGAAACTTTTTCTTTATTATTCTGGTATTATTATTTTTTGTCAAACCTGGTTTGAAGAAAGTAGAGAGGCCAAAATCTATTGCTTTAAGGAGTGCATCTTCCTGCTGATCAACAAAAAGAAAGTTCTCCGGCTTAAGGTCGCGATGCATTACTCCAAGTGCATGGCAAGACTCAATAACACCAACTATAGTCCTTGCTAGTTTTGCTGCTTTTCTCTCTGTGTAATGCCCTCTTTCCACAATCCTATCAAAGAGCTCACCCCCTGCACACAACTCCATCACAACATGAACCGCGACTGCATCCTCATAAGCTTCTTTAATGGAAATCACATTGGGGCAGCCTGCCAAGTGATGCATTATCTGAATCTCCCTCCTCACATCTTCAACATCTTCATCAGTCACCAGTTTCCTCTTCAAAATGGACTTGCATGCATACTTGGTTCCAGTAGCTTTCTCCACACAATGGTAGGTTGTTCCAAATTGCCCTTGTCCGAGTTTCGACCCCACAGTATAGAAGTCCTTAAGGACAGGAGTTTTCCTTTGCAAGATAGAACCTTTTCTGAGGCCTGCACTTATTTGCCTCTTCACAGTGACAGGCTTCTTTTCTTTTGCAGGCTCTCCTACTTCAACCTTTTCTTCCCCTTGGTTATTTGTTGTTGTTGGAGCTGGAGCTGGAGCTGGAGCTTGAACTGGAGCTGGAACAGGAGTTGGAATTGGAGCTGGATCAGGAGTAGGAGCAGGAGCTGGAGCCGGAGCTGGAGCAGGCGCTGGGGCCGGAGCCGGAGCCGGAGCAGGAGCTGGGGCTGGCAATTTAATCTCCTCAACTTGTTTTTTTGGTTCTGAATGCTTAGTATCATTTTGAACCTCTTTGGGTTGAGTTGGCTTCACCACCTCTTTCTCAATTTTAACAACCTCTGGGGCCTTTTGTCGAACAGCTTCTGTCTCATTTTCAGTTTTGCTCACATCTTCTTCGCCTTTGTCACCGGCGTCTGCCTTCGCTTTCTTCGGCCGGCACCACGACATGAAACCTGTATATGTGGCATCATCTTTGGAAGACTTTCTTGATCCAACACAGTTGTTTCCCATCTAACATCAATGCTCATTCCTTATTCCAAGCATCTAACAATCAAGAACAATCCAAATATGAACATAACAAACCAAAAAGTTTCATCCTTTTTTCATATTAGCTAGAGTCAATTATATAGATCAAAATTATCCTTATAAATAAACAAAAATATGATTTGAAACCCTTTAATCCCTAGAATTTCAAATTAAGAGAGAATGCAGGTAAAAGAAATTGAGGGTTTTTGCTACATACTTTGAAGCATGGAAGATAATGCAAGCGCTCATTCCTTCTTCTGATTCAGGATTTGAAGGAAATGCCAAAATAACTCCCATTAATGAGAGGCATCCATAATCATTATCATTATTATCATCATACCAACTTCAACAAACCCTATTATTGCAATTAAGGTAATAAAGGAGAAAATTTTGGTTAGTTGGAAGGGGGTTTTAATGTTGAAGGGTATAAAGGAGGAAACTTTGTATGAAGATTTGAAAATTGAGGCTTCTTTTATTGTGACAAGAGAATAAAAAACGATGAGTTTGTTAAGCTGCCAACTTTAATTTTGGATTCTCCAATGATGTTTGGTTTCCAGGGAAGACAAAGAAGGAAAAATTCTTAGAGAGGAAAATAAAGTTGGCGAGAGAATGAAGAAGGAGGGAGGGAAGGAGTTACAGGTAATTCTGTTATAAAAGGTTTAAAAATTGGAAGAAACAGGTTTGACTTTATCAAGATCCAACGGACCAGATTTTACCATTTTTTATGTCTTATTTGTACTCATTTTTATCATGAAAAAATTGACATAATTTTTATTTTTATTGAATAGGGTGGATATATGAATTTCATACTATGTTCACTAAATTAAAAAAAAATAGCATATGTCAACTTAATACCTCAAATAAAATAATTAAAATTTTCTTTAGTATTTATTTTTAAGTAGTGCTACATAAGATATTATTTTTAACCAATAGATAATCAGTAAACATATTTTTATACATGTTTTGGTGTGTCAACAATTTACCGACTAACCGTATAAAAAAAATACTAATTATACTTGCTGGTTAATCTAAAATAAATAAATTATGCTAAGTGTACACTAAAATCAGTCACTAAAATTAGCCATTATATATAATACATATTGAAATAGAAAATATATATGTAATTTAACTCATTTTTAGTATTTATTTTATACTTCAATATGTATTATGTACTGATAACTAATTTTAATGGCTGATTTTAGTGTACAAATAGAATTATTCAAAATAATATATTAGTCACCCATTTTCTGTTTATTTATTAGTAAAGTTTTTGTTTATTATCTAATTTGACATGATAATGTTTCTTTCCTTTAGTATTTATTTTTAAGTAGTACTATATAACTATAACTAGCATAATATATTATTTTTAACTAACAGATAACTAATAAATATATTTTTATACACATTTTGGATTTTGTGTGTTATAATTTACCAACTAACCGTATAAAAAAATGCTTATATTTGCTTATTAATGTAAGATAAATATGTTTGTCATCCAATTTTTTATTTATTTATTAGTAAAAATTAAAACTTTTGTTTGTTATCTAATTTGCCATATGACAATGTTTCTTTCCTTTTATTATTACTAGCTATTAATATAAAATTATCATAAACTTTTAGTCTAAAAAAATTCCCTACATTAATATAGAGAGTTAGAGATACAACAATAAAAACAATTAGTATGCTAGGATAATATTAAAAATTTTATCTGATCCCAATACTTAAAAAAGATTAGGCTCTTTCATCACATGAGTTAGTTTTTGTAATAATAATTTTTTTAAGACTTTATTACTCATAATAGTAGCTAGAATCCCAATTAAGCTTTTAAAATCTTTCGATATTATAATTTTTAATGAGTTAAACGAAAAAAAATTAGATTACGAACATATTTATCTTACATTAATAAGCAAATATAAGCATTTTTTTATACGATTAGTTGGTAAATTATGACATACAAAATTCAAAACGTATATAAAAATATATTTATTGGTTATCTGCTAGTTAAAAATAATATATTATGCTAGTTATAGTTATATAGTACTACTTAAAAATAAATAGTGGATTAATAAAAAAAAAAAAAACTACCTACCATAAAAATTTGTTGCATTAATATATAAAATTTTGCTATATTAATATAGAGAAAATTATTGTGAACCCTAAAATTTGAAGAACACGCCTGGTGGGACTCGAACCCACAATCGTCTGATTAGAAGTCAGACGCCTTATCCATTAGGCCACAGGCGCTTCCCTGGTTGACTTTCTTCAATTTTCTTTTTAAAATTCTTTCTTTTTCTTCACAAGCTCTTGTTTTTATTTTCTCGCTACACACTTGTCCCTTTCAATGGTGCTATCTGCTGTGTGCGATTTGCACCGTAGCCATGGCATCAATAAGCAAGCTTCGATCTTTGAATCAACCTTTGAGCTATCTACTCTCACTGCCTCACGTTCGTTGTCTTTCTTCCAGTGCTTCCAATTCGTCAAAGCACTCACCTTTATCGTCTCGCGCAGCAACCAAACAATCTGATCCCGGCAACTATCGTGCACTTTTTGATGAAATTACTGACATTTTAGGGGCTGGAGCTGTGATTCAGGAAAATTCATCATCTGGGTTTTTGTTTTTGGAGGAAGCTGATCAGGGGAAATTGGGTAATGTTGTGGAACATGATTGCGGCAAAGGTGTTTGTGGAAATGCCACACAGAGTGTATTGCTTGATAAAGGCAAGAGCTTTGGTGATTTTGGAGATTCCAAGTTTGGGGACATGAGTGAAGACGATGTGAGCCGAGTTGTTGGTGAGATTACTAGCATTTTTAGAGGTGAAAAGGATTGGAGTTCTGTGGAGGAGAAGTTGAAGAATTTGAATTTTGGGTTGAGAGCTGAGGTTTTTGATCTGGTATTGAAAAGGTGCTTCAAAGTGCCACAGTTGGCTTTGAAGGCTTTTGATTGGGTGAAGAACAAGGAAGGTTTTGGTCACACGACAAAGACTTATAATACTATGTTGTGGATTGCAGGGGAAGCTAAGGAGTTTGGGATGGTGAATAAGTTGGTGGAAGAAATGGATGAGTGTGGAATTGGAAAGGATGTTAGTACGTGGACTATTCTCGTCTCCCATTATGGGAAAGCGAAGCAAATCAGTAAAGTGTTGTTGACCTTTGAAAGCATGAAGAAATCTGGTTATGAACCTGATGAGGTTGCGTATAGGGCAATGATACGTTCTCTTTGCAGTTGTCAGAAAGGTGATATTGCTATGGAGTTCTACAAGGATATGGTACAGAAAGATATGGTGCTTGATCTAAGATTATATAAGTTGCTCATGAACTCCCTGGCGAGGGTAGGTGATGTTGCGGCTGTTAGTTTGCTTGGAAATGACATGACACGGTTGTCTCTGATGCCAGAAAACTGTGTTCAGAGTTGTATGTTGAAGAGTTTCTGTATTTCCGGAAGGATTAAAGAGGCTTTGGAACTGATTCGTGACCTCAAGGGTAAAGACTTAGCTATTGAACCTGAGTTTTTCGAGACCTTGGTGAGAGGGTTGTGTAAGGCTGGCATGATTACAGACGCTTTAGAGATTGTGGAAATTATGAAGAGAAGGGATATTGTTGATGGAAAGATTCATGGAATTATAATAAATGGATATTTGGGGAGAAATGAAGTTCACAGGGCACTCGATATGTTCCAAACCATGAAAGAATCCGGTTGTGTGCCCACAATTTCCACATATACAGAACTGATACAGCATTTGTTGAAGTTGAATAGGTACGAAGATGCTTGCTTGTTCTATGAAGAGATGCTAGGGAAAGGTATTAAGCCTGATAGAGTGATAATAACAACCATGGCTGCAGGTCATGTTTCTCAAAACCGTATATTCGAAGCGTGGAAGTTATTCGGGAGTATGGAGTGCCAAGGCGTCAAGCCCAATTTGAAATTATATGCAGTGTTTATTAAGGAGCTTTGCAAAGCTTCAAGGACAGAAGATATTATCAAAATATTGCATGAAATGCAGGCTTCAGAGATTGTAAATTTGGACGAAGTAATCCATTGTGTTGTAACATACTTGGAGAACAAGGGGAAAATGGACATGAAAGCGAAAGTCGAGCAGATTTATACAGCACTTAAACTTGATCCACAAAAATGCAACAAGTCTGAAGAACAAGCATCTTTGAGAATTAGGGAGGAGGAGGATGCAATAATTGATCAATCAGAGCCACAAAAAGCAGATTTCTCCTCAGTTCGCCCTCACCACAAGACTTACAACGAGCAGGATGTTCATGAAGTTTGTAGGATTCTTTCATCCTCCATGGATTGGTCCTTAATTCAAGAAAATATGGAGAGAAGAACATTTCGGTTTACCCCGGAATTTGTTTTGGCGATATTGCAAACTTGCAGTATACATGGCAGCACTATGCTAAAGTTCTTTTCGTGGGTTGGAAAGCAGCCTGGATATAGGCACACTGTAGAAACATACAACATGGCAATCAAGATTGCAGGTTGCGGGAAAGATTTTAAGCACATGCGCAGCCTGTTCTTTGAGATGAGAAGAAACAATTATCAAATAATGTCAGAGACATGGACAATCATGATAATGCTTTACGGCCGAATTGGTCTAACAGAGATGGCCATGAATTGTTTCAGAGAGATGAAAGCTGAGGGTTATAAACCAAGTAGAAGCACATACAAGTACTTGATCATTGCTCTTGGTGGGAGGAAAGGAAGGAAGGTTGATGAAGCTATCAAAATATATGGTGAGATGATCCGTGCTAGACATGTCCCCGACAAAGAATTGGTCGAAACTTTCCTTGGTTGTTTATGCGAAGTTGGTAACCTTTCGGAAGCAAGGAGATGCGCAGATTCTCTCAAAACATTCGGATATTCGGTTCCTCTTAGCTATTCCTTGCTTATCAGGGCACTTTGCAGGGCTGGAAAAATGGAAGAAGCATTGGCATTAGTTGGAGAAAGCAGGGCAGAGAATCCAACTGTAGATCAGTTTACATGTGGAAGCATTGTCCATGGTCTACTCCGAAAGGGTCAATTCGAAGACGCCTTAGCGAAAGTGGAATCCATGAAACAGAAGGGTATTAAACCTACCATTCATGTTTATACATCTTTGATTGTTCATTTCTTTAAGGAGAAGCAGATAGGAAAAGCCATTGAGGTCTTCAAGGAGATGCAAGAATCAGGTTATGAACCAAACATTGTCACATATTCTGCACTTATAAGTGGATACATGAACATGGAGAGACCAACTGATGCATGGAACATCTTCTACCACATGAAATTGAAAGGACCCTCTCCTGATTTCAAGACTTATTCCATGTTCCTTAGTTCTCTTTGCAAGGCTGGTAGATCAGAAGAAGCCATGAAACTTATTTCTGAAATGTTGGATAGTGGTATTGTTCCTAGTACTATAAATTTTAGAACAGTGTTTTTTGGGCTAAACAGAGAAGGTAAACATGATTTAGCCCAGCTTGTACTGCAACAAAAATCAGAATTAATAAGAAAGCGCAAGCTCATAACTTGAACTTGTGAAAATCCCTTTTAAGTGCTCTTTTATTCCATATACAAAGGACTTTACATATTTATGAAGTTTTTATGCATGAATGAAAAAGAGCTCTTTAAATGTCTAATCCGTTGCCATAACAACATAAAACACAAGTGTGCTTTCTCAAAATTCTCAATCTCATCCACTCTTTATAATCATTATTATATTAGTAATAAGAAATACAAAGTGTTTGGTTAGGATGGATCTGTAAAAAGGGTGCTTCTTGCATAGTATGTAATTCATCATCTTGTGACAAAAATGTAATCTTCCCTCATTTACAAATTCTTCATACATAAATGATTATGATTCTGCTCCCCAAAAAGGAATAGCATCATGTTTGAAGCCTACACTGCATTGATATGGCTAATTCTGAAAAAGAAAATAAACAAAAAAAAAAAAAAAATCAGAGGCAAAACCCAGTTACAAGGGCAGCTTAATAGGTATGTAGATATATGATGGAACTACAAGTTGTAGAAAGAAATGTACATTTTATTGTGAAAAGGATGGAAGAATAAACAGCAGATGGGAGATACCATGGCAATAATATCCTGCAAAAAATAATTGAGAAAAAATTGTAAACCAAGTATCACTATTATATTTTTCTAATTAATTTCAGTAAGCATTGATCTCTGTTCAGCCAAACGTTCAATTCTTGTTTTCAAATTTCTTATGTTCATGCTTACTAAGTGTATGATGATGTTACCTTCACTAAAGTTTCTTTACAACTTCATCAATTACACGACTATAGTAAGTCATTCTACGGATCGACTCTTGTGCTTCCTCGAAGTTCCGACTTTGAAAGGCAGTAGCAAAGGTGTTTGACCAACTTTTCAGGTTCTCCTCCATCTGAATGAAAATGACACGGCGATATGAAGAACATCAAAGTAATTATAATTCAAAATCAATAATTGATTATGCAATATCTTTGGAGCAAGCCTTGAAAATTTGAGTTTCCAGACATACCTTAGAGAGAATTTGCTTCAAAGACTCTGAGTCAGTTGCTTCTTCAACTTCTTCTCTGATTTCCATAATCTGCAGTATAAAGTTAACAACACAAAGGAAATAGAAGCTAAATTCAGGAATCCAGGTCTCTTTGCACATTCATTAGAAACAAATTAGCCAAATATTCAATAACCTCAGCTAGTAATTCCGGATCTGAAATTGTTTGTTCCTCATCAACTTCTACTCCATCAAGCTTCATCTGGAGGAAAATTACGGTACAGCATTCATTACCAACACGGTGCAAAGACCATTTGACAATAAATGATTGAAGGAAATCCTAACTATGGGAAGTTTGATTTTGTTGCTCTTAATGTAAAACAAAAAACCATCATCATTCAACCTTGCAGATTCTGCAGAGACTTCTACAGGTGTAATAAAGCATTGAGAATTTTGGAATCTTCACAGGTGAGTATGCTTACCATGTAAATCGCTCTAGACAAAGGCTTGCTTAGTGTACGGTATGCATCAATCACCCTTGCAGATTGCTCAGCAGCAAAATCTCTTTCTTTCTAAACAAACAGCAGCATTAAAAAAAATGTTAGTTTCTCCTAGAACTCATTCAAATTCGCTAACCTCCGACAGATTCACCAAAGAGTAAAGAGGCAAAGCAAAAAAGTACAGAGAAAAAATATCGATGAACTGATGAAGAAATGTTATCCCAACGGACCGACCTGAGATTTTGAATGTACTAAATCAGGATGCAATTTCTTTTGCCAGTCTTTATATTTGCCCTCCAAGTTCACACCCTCTAAATCATACTTCTTCGACCTGTTTTAACATTTTTAAGGGGGAAAAACAAAAACACTTCTTAATTTCTAAACCAATCTATCAAATTTCTCAGACAATAGATCAATACATTCCTCTTTTCTTCACTAAAGAAACCGAACTACAATTGAAATGATAGCATTTTGTTCTACCATAAACTAAACAGCAGCAATTTCCTAAGAATTAAAATCACCATCTCAGTAAAATTCTTATATGCCTGAAAACATACTGAATCAACAGCAAGCATAAGTTACAATCCCAAACTTCTTCCTTTTCCATTCCTCAGCAACACTTAACCATATTCAATCAAGGTGAAAAACACATGAATCATATAAAAGATCAAAATTTTGCAATAAAACTCATCACCCCAAAACAACAAAATCAATCATGAAACTTCCACACCTTTCAATTTTACACAGCTATCTCAGAAACCAACCAAGTTGAAAATCACAAATGAATTATCACAAAGAACAAAACTTTGCAATAAGTTCAATCACCCAAACAATTAAAAAAAGAAAATCCTACTGAAACTTACAATCCAAAAATCTCGAAATAGTCAACAGAATCATCCACGGGTTGAATGCACCTGCAGGAATCACAAACCAAGAACGGTGCTGCTGCTGTTGATTCATGCACAGCATGGCAATTCCAGCACCTGCTACTTCTTTCTTTCACACTCTCCGCAGATTTTGAGTACAACCTTTTCCCATCAAAGGTTAGATACCCAAAAGAATAGAACCAAGTTGGGTTGTGAAAGGAACGATCTTTGGGTGAAAAAGGTGGAGATTGCAGTGATTTATGAAGAAAATGGCTATTAGAATGAGAAGAAAAGGTTAGAGGTGAGTGTTGTTTAGGAACAGAAGGTGTAGTGTGTCTTAATATGTTGAAGAGGGTGGTGGTGGTGGTGTTCTTCTTCTTCAACATTGTGTTATTGAAGAAGGTGAGGGTTCTAGAAAGAAGAAGAAGAAGCAAAAAGGGGAAGGTGGCAATTCCAGTTTTTTGGGAAGGTGAAGAACTAAAGATGCTGCAATTGCAATAAGCTACAGTTTATGCCTTTATGGGGACTAATTGGTAATTTCATCAGAAATAAAAAGTTGATTTTTTGGTGCCTAAATAAAATGTTGATTTAGTTCTGGTTGGTTTATTTAATCATGCTTATTGTTTTGTTCATGACATATATATATAATACAGGAAAAGTTTCAAATATATAAAAAATATAAGTGTTCAATAATTTTAGTTGTTGATCTTAATTTTTTGTATATATTATTTTTTTTATTTAAGAACAACTACTAAAAGAATTGGAATATCGATATTTCTGATATATTTAAAATTTTTTTTATAATACTATATATATAAATATTCTTATATGAATATAAAAATTCTTTTATATACCCAAATTCCAACTGTTAATAACTATTTTTGCTGCTATTAGTCATGTAAACATTTTGGATACTTTTGTTAAAATTTTAAATCTTGAGTATTTTTATCATTTAAATCTTTTTTATAGTTATTTTTACCTATTTCAAAATATTTGATGGTTATTTTTAGTAATTTATTCTTTAAACAAAGCTAAAAACTAACATTCAATTAGACACACACAAAAAAAAAATTCAATTATTTTAATAATAAAAAATCATTAAAACTATATAATAGTTCTCAAATATGAAGACAAAATGTACATGAATCGCAAACAAAAACTAAAGGGAATAGCCCTTTTGGCTTAGAACAATGTTTGTTTTGTGGTTTGCACTTTGCACACCATTTGAGGCTTGAAAACTGCCATTTAAGAGAAACAAAACAAGTATTGAATCACTTCCAATAATGTGCCTTAAACGGCTCATTTCATTGGGAAAATTTAAACCAAACATTTATTTTTATATTACAAGTAACATACAAGTTCACAAGATGAAACTGCATACCCTTTTTCTTTCTGAGCTTTTGCCATTTAGTGTTTACCTAGTAACTAAGCTAAAACAGAAAACACAAGTATGGAAACTTTCTTCGCCGCCTGCTCGGCTCCTTCGACACGTTTGAAGACATGTCTTGGGGTACAATGGTGTTTATTTTCTTCTTATCACTTGACTTATTAGGGTCATCTAGAGACATATCTTGAACCGAATCGAATTTTAGTTGCTTGTTATCACTTATTCTTTGGTCCGGAGTTAGCCTATCTTCCGATCCGGCCGGAGTTGTTGCTTTGTGCTCTGGTGATGTTGGTATGTTAGAGTCCACTTTATTCAAGTTAGAATTTGTTCCTGTGTACCTGAGGGAACCAAAAGAAAACAATAATTCAATACAAAAACAAGAATTATATACAGAGTAAATTCTCAATTCGACCTCTAAAAATTTTAACATTGGACAATTTCATCCCTTACAAATCGTCGCACGATTTACATAGTTAGGGACTTTAGGGATGAAATCACAACAAACTTTGAATATCAAGTTCACTCGAGTTATTATCATGAATTCTAACACATCCTATGCAAAAAAGTTCAGGTGACAATCTAGGATTCAATCTTGTGTAAATAATTTCGCAACCACAATTAACCTTGTGCTAGTTGTGTGCTCTAGAAGTTAACTTCCAAAACCCAAACAAACCATGTAGAAGAACAAAAAATCATTTACATACATGCATAAAATTTCATTCCTTCAAACAAACATAGATAGTAACATCACCTTAAGTCAGAGTTAATGCTAGGTGCTTCTCGCGAAGTTCCTTCATGTATATCCCTATTTGTTACTTTAACAGCAACCTCATCTCTTGAACTTGGGAGAGTAAACTTTGGCGAATGCGAGTGAAGCTTGTATTGCCGAACCACCGAAATAGCCTTGTCTAATGTTTCTAGAGCTTGTGCTACCTCTGAGCTGATATGTACACTCTTTGTGCTCTTCGAAACACTCGTATCGGCTTCCTCTTTTGGAATGTAATTTACTTCCTTATTCTCTACCACACTTTGTACAATATCTTCGCTATCTACTTCGATGATCTCACTGAATGCTTTGCTATTATCTGCTACTATTCCATTCACCACCATTGATGTGATACTATTTGCTTCTTGATTGTTTTTATCCTCTTCAACTGCATCCTTTGCCTCATTTTGCTTACTTTCAATAATGTTCTCTGCAGAAGGAAGAATTTTCACATCTTGTTTAAGCTCAAGCTCTTCATTGAGCTTAGCCTTCGATCCGTTACTGCTATATAGAGATTCGCGAATTCTAACATATAACGGATCCCCCAAGGCCTTGCTCAATTCTTCTTCACCATGGCTCATCATAGAAGCCACAGTCTGCATCGAAATGAGGGATTGGTTAATGTCGAACAACTCAAAAAATAACTATTCGAATAGTAATGAAGATACTAATTTGGTTAGAGAATATATTAGATGGTGAACATTTTATTAACTTATTCTTCTTTGTTATAGAATGAACTATTATGGATGACATAAAGTAGAAAGATAGTAAATATCAGTCGAATCCGAAATAAAAGATATTGATATAAGGAGAAACGCTGCGACCTTCTTGTAGAGCCTGAAACCATTGCCAATCAACTGCCTCGAAATAAAGTTTATGAGTGATGGAGGCACAAAATCCAACTTTATGTCCATATTTGCTATTGTCCTACAAAGTTTGAAGCCTTTTCAATCAGGTTTGCTTAATTTAAAATACATTTTTATTTCAACATGCAGCATCACTTAAATTAAGTAATTTCTTATGTTTGAGCAGACTTTAAAACTCACCGAAAGTAACTTCTTTCTGATGCCACCTTCTGTAATGCAAATCCCCCAACTAAATCCACTCTCACAACATCCTTTGCTTCAGGAATCACCTCATTGAAACCGTTGATAGTCGAATTGACACTATTTAACTCAGGAACCTGAAAGCACATTAAGTTCAAGTTTCTTGAAGCTTAGAACTAGTTTAGAATTAACATTTTCCAAAAGAAGTGAACAAAAGATGAGTTAGTTAGTTCGTTAGTTGCCTACCGAATTTGTAAGAACAACGATTAAGTCATCTTGAAAATACTCAAACAGATAGTAGTGCACTATAGCCTCCCTCATAGACAGCGGCCATGAAACCTTCATCCTTTCTTCCAAAATTCAGAGTAAAATCAGCATTTGAAAGTCAAGACTTTCGCCACACTAAAGAGCATTAGAAAGGCTAATTGTGACAAACCTCACTAGTGATATTTGTTCACCGATCCGGACCTTGTGCAAACACTCACATGCTAGGATTTTGAAAGTTGGAACAGTAGATTGAGGCCACCTGATGAATGAAATTTGCAAAAATCAAAGAATCAGTTAAAAAACAACCTCCAGATCCAGCTCATAACAAAAAATTGACACTAGTGCTGAATGCTTTGTAATAATGAACATGGTTCTCACCATTTCTTGTAGAGAGAGGCCTCCCATGAGATGCATAAACCTGTAATGACAAAAGGAACTAGTAAGGGATGCATGTTGAAATCAAGAGAACAGAATTTTTTATCACTAGGATGGCGCTACTAATCCATTTTGACTCACAAACATCAATAGGCGCATCTACATAGCCTTCAACTAGCAATGTATGAAAAGGAGTTCCCTCCGGTCCTTCCCGATACATGACACGGAACTCTTCAGTATCTTGTTTTAACTGTCGAAAGAAGTGAAGTTATCAATATTTACACACTAGTTTGATTGAACATTTCATGTATCTGTATTAGCCCATGAGTTTAATTTTGATACACCGACACAGTCATTCAATAAGATTCATGCGTTTAGATGACTTTTGAAGTAGTGGAGGACAAACATGTTATGTATCAATGGTAGATGGCATACTTTCCAATCAGCGTGCGATGTATTAGACCTTCCGGAATCATCTGAAGAAGCACTCCTTAACATATCAAGAAAATTAGATACCTCTGCAGTCTTCAATTCTACCAACTTCTCCTTGTATCCTAATCAATCAAACAAAGCATCTTAAGAAAACATAAAAGAATTATGTAACTAAAAATAATGCCTCCACCAAGCTAGTAATGTTATGACCTTCTACTTCTTGTTCTGAAGAACATACAAGTTGGCTTTCGACGAGATTCTTGAGCATCGAATCATTGGTAAGATCAGGTGAGGCAAGGGTCCTATCAAGTCTTTCTCTATACTGTACAATCTTCTGTTTCTTCTCCATCTTTGCATCTCCCAGAAAATCGGAACAAGCCTTCTCTTAGAAACTCATGTCAAACTCAAACACCATGTGATCATCAATTTGCAAGTTCCTACTTTGCTCCTAAATCAACAACAGAAGAAATTCAATTCAATATAGTTAACAAGACTAGCCAACCAATCATGACTAATTCAACAATGCTTAGTAAAACTAAAACACCACAAAGCTATGGTGATTCCATTGTAGCATATAACCAATCAAAAGCTAATAAACTTGCAAGTGGAAATTAAATGCAATTACATGACATGAAAATCCAAAATCAAAACTTCAGATACACCATTCCAATTCAGACAAGCATGAACTAAAGGAGCTCAATGAACTCCAATTCAGAAAAGGCTACAAGGAAATTATATCAAACTACCCCAGAAGAAGCTGCTACTTAAAAAGATATAAATTTCATTGAAACCCCAATAAAAATAATATAAAATACACAAACATACATGAAACTTCACTTTCTGGGGTTGTGATTTTCAATACCCTTCTTATGGTGAGAACCCAAAATCAGAAAAATAGCAGATCTCAAAGAGAAGAAACAGCAGCCAATAATGATTCAATCCACAATCAAAGATTGAATTGAGAGCACCAAGACGGGTACATAACATGGGTGGTTTCTTGATTCTTCCACTTAGCAAAATCCACCATAAAATCAAATAAATATGGGAACAAATAAATGAAAACCAAAATGTTAAAAACTAAAGCAACCCAATATTTTATTCCAAATACATAACAAGAAAATATTAAAAAGGTTTGGCCTTTTAATACAAAGGAATGGACTTTGAAGAGAGGCAGAGAGATAATAGGGATGGGAAAATATGGGAAAATAAAGGAAAATTCTTACATAACATTGTGTGCTGTGTAATGAAATTGATGAAAACTAAGTTTGAAGGGTCAAAGCTTATTAGGAGGGGGCCACACGTGGGGACAAAAATGTGAAGGACACAGCATGGAGAAAAAAACAGAAGTGAAGTGAAGCTTCTTAGGTAAAAACAAGGTTGTTTCTGTAACAGAAAGAGTGAAAGCCAAAAATGGTGTTGTAAGACAAAGTACTAAGAAAATTTTATGTGACATGTGTTAAGGAGTTGTTGGAGCTAAAGTGGCAGAGAATGAGAATGTGTTCGGAGAAAAATGGAAATTTGGAATAGATTTGTTGTGCTTTGCTTTGTTGATTGCATTGGTGAAAGAGAATCCGAGAATATAATGGCTTTGGTATTAAGCAAAGTTAGAGTGAGGAAGTGATATTCAACCAGATTCTGATGCTTGATTTGGAATGTGAATTATCAATTATCCATAACTCTACCTCGTCCTCTTGCAAGAGATCTCGAGTTCGAACATCATCTAAAACGCAAAAAAAAAATATCCATAACACTAGCCTATAAAAATGGTTAAACTACATTGAAGTTTTTAAGAAAATTATAATAAATATTATTTTATCCATCGAATTATAATAAGAAATCGAGACTAAAAA
This sequence comes from Stylosanthes scabra, assembly GCA_036250425.1. NCBI lineage: Eukaryota > Viridiplantae > Streptophyta > Magnoliopsida > Fabales > Fabaceae > Stylosanthes > Stylosanthes scabra. Next base: position 16,283 of record JASCZI010241961.1, on the reverse strand, counting down.
AATATTTATCTATCGAATTATAGTATCTTCTAATTTAATAGGTTAATGATTAATACACCGCAGATCTAAGTTTTATATTAAAAGTTCGAATATTGACACTTGATTAAGCAAACCAATAAATAATCACTAGATCAATTAAAGTTGATTAATAAAAACAATTTTTATTACCACTTAAATATAAGTCATAACACATAAATTCGTTTGTGTTCCCAACTAAGGACTAGCTCAGTTGGTGCAAAGACAACAAAAAATCGTTTGTGCTTGACTCTTAAAAATTAGTTCAATGGTGTTTTAATATCTATAATTTATATTAAAAAAATAAGAGTTTTGACTATATATTAAATGCTTTTAACAAATTAAATGCTTTGATAATTTAATTTTATCTAGTAATTAAAAATGTTATTTTAGAATTATTATTCCCACTACCTGCTTGGAACAATGATTAGCAAATCCAAAATATAGTAATTAAGTGGTACATAGTACATACCCTATTTATTTTGTAATATGTGTATTGTACTTCAAGGTTAATAGACCAATATTAGGAATTCATCAAATAAATAAATAAAAATTCACCATCTTATAGTGGGGGCAATTCATTCCAAATTCCACCGCTAATTTATTAAGCGGTGATAGGAGAAATGAATCATACCAAAAGAATTTAATTGCATGGCATCATCATCTCTTAACCTTATTATATGTTTTTTTCTCTCTTAGAAGAAAAAAGAGAAAAGGTGACATTGAATGTTATTAATGTGTATTCATGATTTGTTTGAAGACCCCATCACCATATTCAGATAGTCTCATCCAATAATAATGAAATATAAAAGACATGGTCTAAAAGTAAAATTAGAGTACAAGTATAACTTCTCTTGCTTGAAATGAACAAGATGAGAGGTAACTAACTAATAAGATGGTTAGAATTTGGGGTTGGTTTTACTAATTTGACTTGTGTTTGTGCTAGTAATTCAATCATTGGCTGCAAATTATTTTGGTGTAAGAAAAAAAAAGAAGGAGGAATTAAGCTCCACAATTCTAGAGATTTTATTTTCTTAAAAATAAAAAAGTAATTATAAATATGATATATTTAAAATAAATTCAAATATGAATAATTTTTATTTATATTAACCAATAATTTTAGTCAGATATATTTTACTAGTAGGAGTAAAATAATTATTATAAAGAACATATAATATTATTATATTTTATATTTTATAAGTTACAAAGATTTTGTGATTATTATATAATTTAAATCTAATTAGAAATTAAGATATTGTATGTAATATTTTAAAAAAAAAATTAAAGTTCAAAGAGAGAGAAGCCAAACAGAACCTTTTTCTTGTTTTGGGAATAACCCTATTCCCTTCTGGTTTAACAAAAGATCGAAACTTGAAATCTCCCTCACAACTCACATCGTTTTTCCTTCTTAATTCTGAAATAACTTTGCTTGGCTCGCTCCTATTCCTCGCCTTTGTTTGTTTTTTGTAAGTCCCAATTACCAAATTTTCCCTCACATTCTCAGCACCCAAACACAGATTTAGGGTTTTGATTGATTGATATCCCAACTATCGAAAGTATTGAAATTGATTCTTTGTTCAATGACCCTTTTATCTGTGCTCCTGGCTTGATCAATAAAGGTTCAAAATTTTAATGTGTATAAGAGAAAGATTCCAATTTAGAGTTAAAAGAGACATGTTTTGAAATTGCTAGCCTCTACAATGGTTTTAATGGATAGTGAGTGACAGTGTAAGATTTTCAGTAAGATCAAGCCATTTAACTTTTATGTAGTTATCTCATTGAGCTGAAATTTGATGGATTGGTACACATAAAAGTGATTAACTGAATTAACTTGCAATTTGGTTGTGTTTCTTCCTGAATGTTCTGTTTGTGCATCATACTATCATGTCTAAGTCCATGGAATTTGAATAGTGAGAATGAGATCTAGTGTTTCAAACTTACAGTGCCTACTTCTGTGTTTTGGCTAAGGTTAATGTCCTACACATTACATAGAATGTGTTCAGTTCTTGAGAAGTATATTTTGTTTGTTGCCCATTTCCAGCATCATCTTCATGCTAGCAAAATTTATCCAGAATTGTTACTTTAGATGAAATTAGTAAAAGAGATTTATTGTTACATTTGAACTTTAAACACATATTTTATGATCATGTATAGTTCTTGTTACATTTGTTGCTGTTATGAAAATTCATAGTGAAATATGCTGTGGTTGATGATAGTGTTGCCAACAGATTCTAGCGTGCTAAGACGAGAGGAGATTTCTGTATAGTTGTCATGTTTGATGCATTGTAGTACACTTTTACAGCTGATTTATCATTTTAAGTTGGCTAAGAATTAGGGAAATTCTATTAATGATTCTAAGATAGTTAATCCATTTGAGTTACAGATGATGCAATGGGAGACGAAAAGGGTTCTTCTGTTAATTTGGACAGCTTGAGGGCTAATTGGAATCCATCTCAAGATGAATATTTTCTTGAGCTTTTGCTATCTCAACTGCAGTTAGGGAACAGAATCAGCAAAGTCATTAGCAAACAAGCATGGCTGGTTATGGTTGAACAATTTAACACCAAATTCGGATTGAAGTATGATGTAGATGCATTGAAGAACCGCCACAAGCGATTCAGGAAGCAATACAATGATGTCAAAATGATTATCAGTCAAAATGGATTCCGGTGGGATCCGGAACTAAACATGATCATAGCTGATGATAAAACATGGGATCAATATCTTAAGGTATATACTATATACTTCCCATGCATCATATATTCCACAAGCACTAATGTATAGTGTTGTTTTATGTGCAGGTTCACCCTGATTTTCAAGGTTTCAGAAAAAGAGTTGTTCCTTATTATGATGATCTGTGCAAAATCTTTGGCCATTCAGTTGCTGATGGGAGATACAGCCTTTCATGTTTTGATGTAGGCTTTGAAAATGAAGGTAGAAGCATTGATCAGTAAAAAATATTGTATGGTTGAAAGAAAATTTCTTTTAACTTTATTCACTGAATTGAGTAATTTATGAAGAGTAGCTCATATCTTGTCTCAGAAATCGCTTCAAAAGAATCGGATGATCAAGGAACTGCTGGCAAAGGAGACGATGATGAGACAGTCCCTACTGTTTCTAGTCAAAGTAAAATTGACTGGTCGCCGGTGATGGACCAATTCTTTGTTGATCTTATGCTGAATCAGATGCAAGAAGGGGACAAGGTTGGCCGTTCATTCAAGAAAAAAGCCTGGGTGGACATGACAGAGTCATTCAATGAAAGATTCGGATGTTGTTGTGGTAAGGCGGTCTTGAAGAACCGTTTGATTGTCCTCAGGAGGCATTACTGCTCCATAAATGTTCTACTTAGCAAAGAAGGCTTTAGCTGGGATAAGGCGCAGCAAAAGGTTGTCGCCGATGACCAAGTTTGGGAAAACTGCATCAGAGTATGAAGTTGAAAGTGCTTTTCCTCATTTTAGTTTTTCGTTTTATACTGTCGTCTAATCATGTATATTTGCAGGTACATCACAACTACAGGATATATAGAACTAAAAGCATGCCTTTCTATTCTAGCATGTGCATATTATGTCGCGACGAAGACACAACACATTGCAAACCGAATTCTGGAGAGGGATCTCGTGGCAGCAAGAAATCAGTGCCAGATTCCGAGTCACCCCTGAATGCAGATGACAGAGCATTGCATATTGGTGGAAAAAAGAATTCTACTGGAAAATCGCAGCCTCTCCCTAATGCAGATAAAGAACCTTCGCGTTTAGGCGAAGGAAGAAAGGTTTCCCGTCACCAAAAGAGGCTCCAACTTGATACCCCCTTGAATGAATATAAGAAGGCGAGAAACAATGGTAAGGATATGGCGGCAGCTTTGAAACACATGGCAGTTGCGGTTGCGTCTCTATCAAAGAAAACAGAGAAAGAAGATACTTTTTCCATAGACAAGGCCATTAGTGTGCTTCAAGCTATACCAGGCTTAGATGAGGATCTGATACTAGATGCATGTGAATTTTTGGAAGATGAAAGAAGAGCAAGGATGTTTATGGCACTGGATGATAATCTGCGAAAGAAATGGTTATTGCGAAAGCTTCGTTCATAAACTTGTAATTAAAGGAATTTTTTTTTCCGGTCGTTTCAACAAGCTCACCCCGAAGGGAGAGTTCGAGATATCAGCTCCGTCCTCTTCGGCGTGGCCATCAAGGGCAGAGCAAATATCCAAAATTACATACAACTAAAAACTGCTTAACACCTTCCAGATTATCCACACCACTGCAAACCAGATATTTAGCCACTGTCTCCTATTGCACCTATACACTACTTGCTCACACCAAGCCTCAAAAAATTCCTTCAGCCCATATGGTTTCACCCAAATCACTCCCATCAACTTTAACACCTTACTCCAAATTTGTTCTACAAATATACACTGAATAAACAAGTGAAATTAAAGGAATTTTCTTTTGTTTATCTTTGTATATTAATTCAAGTAGAGATTAAATTTAAGACCATAGCAGCAATCTTTGTGTTTGAAACAATAACAACCAAGTCTTATCTAACCAAGCATTATTGGAAGTTTAATGTCATGAAAAGACAAAACAAACTAAATTCTAGTTTGC
>JASCZI010241961.1:0-11581 GCA_036250425.1 Stylosanthes scabra | reverse complement strand
CTGATGGTGATTGGTTAAAGCTGTGGTTGCAATCTTGTGAGCCACTGATTCCAGAAGGTTGTGAGGTGGCCCTTCAATAACTTCCTGTGCTATTCTGCATTATTCACCAATGCTTCATATATTAACATAGTAATTATGCAGAAATATGAATATGTAATTAGAAGTAAAGTTTCCCAAACAATAATTAGAAGGGTTAATATATGCAATCTAAGAAACACGGACACATCTATAAGTTGCTGTGTCGGCGTGTCGGACACTTTAGAGACACTTCCTGTTATGTTTCGCGAGCCGAACATACTTTAGTGTCAGTGTTCGTGTTTCAAAGTATGCAATTTACGATTTTAGGGTTTAGGGTTTACTCACTTCGGAATTTTTCGAAATGAAATCACAAATAGCACATTGTATAAGAACTGAGATCTTATTTAACCCTAAGGAAAGTATTAGAATGCAGAACAAATAACATGACAATTGGATTTAGCAATTGTTGTTCAGATTTTAACTATGAAAAAACAACTGAGTGCTAATTATCAGTTATCACTCACTGGTATATGTCTGTGTAGCTAACTGAATCTGACAAGTTATCAGAGTTACCAGCAGCCCTAAGATCCATCCAAGCATCTATATCTACCATGAATTTCTGACCACTTATTCTTTCTTCTGGATTCACACCATGAAAACCATGGAACAATAATCCCCTCAGAATGAGTTTGTCACCCCTCAAAAGTGATTCAGCATCCATTGTTGTTGCTGCTGTCATCAAAGGTGAACAGTTACACTGAGTTAAGCAGTAATACTAATCCTAATACCTACTTGCAATGTTGCAAAATTACAAAATAATCCTAAATTCTTAACAATCTGAAAAAATTCACATATTTTCTTATTAGAAGTAATAATCCTACTTGAGTTGAATAGAACAATTGCAGAGTGAAGCTTTTTCATAACAGTGCAAAACCAAACTGAAACTCAAGACTTTGGTTAATGTATTACAATCACAGAATTCATATGTGTGTGTGTGTTTGGTTACATGAATAAGAGATAAGCATTTAGAGTTAAGCATGGAGAGTTAGTTACCTTGGAGAAGCAGAAGAAACAACGTTGTTCGCTTCTTTGCTTTGTAATTTGAATGGAGAGAAAAGAAAAGATGAGAGATGTTTTTTATGGTGGTGGAACCATGGTGTTATAAAGGGAATATTTTTTACATTTTTTTTCTTATTTATTTATTTATTTATTATTATTATTATTATTATGTAGTTGTTGAAAAGAAGATTATTCGCATCCTGCCAAATACCAATTACCAATAACTCTCGAGCTAAATTATTAAATTAATTAGGAAGAAGTATTGAGACAAAAGAAAATAGTTTAATTTCATTGCACTAACGATATATTTTACCATATTTGTTTTTTTAAATAAAGATTCACTTAACAATGCATTGGAATTAAACTCAAAATTTTTGGGTGCGAATATTTTTTTGGAATTTTTTGGTTATTCACTTTCTTAACTTCTTCTAGAGAAAATGATAAATATACCCCTAAAATTTTTTTTCAAACAAAATTGCCTCTGAGCTTTTGAAAATTCTTAATAACCTCCCACCTCTTGAAACTACTGACACATACACCCCAGCGTTGATCTACTCGTCCAAGTCGTGACAGAAACTGTTGAGGTGGACGAAACAAACTTCAGGTGTTCGTTAACGATGCCAAGGTGGCACCCAACTTAACCTCTTTTGTGATAGGGCCAAGGTCAAGACCCATCAAAATAGGCCCAAACACTCAACCCAACAACTTTCCCTTTGGCCAAAGATTTTTGCTTTGTACTGTTCAAAAACAATAGGAATAGAGCAAAGTTGCAGAAGAAGGAAACATTCTCATAGATTTCACTCCCATTTGGGCATTAGCACTTGAATCAAATTAGTACCTGAAGTTATTGTCCAAATTGATATACCCAAAAGTATCTTGATAAGCAAGCATGGGGCAAAGTGAAGCTTGAGAGAAAATGCTCCTAGTCCTTTATCATCTCCAGAAGCTGCTGTTGTAGACTTGTAGTCCTCCATCATATCCAAGAACATGTTAACAATTTTGTTTCTAGGACCTGCCATTTGAAGGAAGATGATATTATTTTACTTTTAAAAGATCTACTTCCTCAAAAAAGAGGGTGGATTAACTATTGTGCATAAAGGTTAATGAAGATGGCATTAAGTGCATTAACTATTGTGATCATTGCTTACTATTGTGTGGTTTGAGAGAGAGAGAGAGAGTGATTAAGGGAGGGAGTGTAGGTGAAGGAAAAAAGAGATGGGATGACCCTATCACAAAAGAAAAAGGTGAGGTGCATCAATTGAGTTCGCGCAGCCCGTTTCGTCTATCCGCAGTTTTAAGAGGTGAGGGGTCATTAAGAATTTTTTAAAGCTCAGGATCAATTTTGTTCGGAAAAAAAAAAAAAAAAAACTCAGAATATATTTATTCTTTTTCCCCTTCTTTTATTAATCCCTTTCCCACTTTTTTAAATTTTTTTTTACTAATCCCTCTTCCCACCCCTCACAAGTCACCTGTAAAACGATAATATCAATTATAAATCAACTAAAATCATTTTGATATAATTTTTTCACGATATCTCTAAGTTGTTAGTCCAAGGATTAATCTATCACAAATCAGAACTTAATTTAACGGTTTGCAATCAGCCACCAAATAGTCGCATGTGCAAAACAAGATTTGATAGTTGCATACACAATAATATCTGACCCTTACTTAAACGAACAATTAAGCTAAACGAACAATTAAACTAAGCAACTAACCCAAGTTGATTAATCATTTTGAAATATTAATCATTGTCATACGCACTAATTAGAATATTTACAATACATTACAAGGTAAAGTATATTGATCAATATAGTTAGTTATTATATTTTTAAGATTGTTTGATAACTTCCTCCCATAAACCTGTTTAAAAAAATGAGATAAACATAAAAATAAACAAAAATGTCTAATATTTCTGCATTTTGTAACTCTTGCATCTAGCAAGTAGAGTCTCTGTTTCTAAGATTAACTCATACATTTCAAGTAATCTAAAGTTAAAACATAGCAATCTTATTGTTTACATCAAAACTTCCACACAGAAAGAACACAAAACATCCTCAAATGATCATTCAAGTCAAAAACAGATCTGCTAAAATTAAGTGGGGAAGTAGAATAACTATGACTTTGTTATTGATGGATATGTATATATATTAGAACAATAGGGGTTTCAAAAGAGTTCATACTTTAATATGAACATAAGTAGATGAAGAAACCATTTTAGTAACAAAAAGCATGCATTCATAAGGAAACCAAAAAAGGAACAACTATACTAAGCAAACTCCATTTTGCATAAAGATCTAGTGCTTGTCATCCTTAGGAGTCTCTTTTGGAGGAACCTTTGATTCCAATTCTTTTGCAGATTTCTGCATTTCCCTGAAAAAAGGATAGCAAGAACATATTACAATATGAAAAATCGGTTAAATCTATGAATTATCGCCAATGTCAACACTGCAATATAAGAACAAAAATAACAAAATAAAGATATGCAGGTTTAGGTTTAGGTTTAGGGTATAGAACGAACATGCTTTAAAGTGCAATTCAAAATCACAAAAAAACCATCAAATTATTTTCTGATAGATTCATAAGTCATAACATACATTTTGAATCACTAACTTAATAACCAAACCAACACTTTAAGTTTATTTCAAGTAGTACTTATTTAGAGCGTGATCCTCGGAGATTATGGGTTCGGATGTTAGAAAGAGCCTCTCTTGACAAAAGGATAAGGCAACACGTATATCTACTCTCCCTAAACCCACCAGATCAGAGTCCTATGCACCAAGTTTCCCTTACGTCTAATGGTAGTTGCTTAACAACAGAGACAATAAATCGAAGCAAAGTTCATGGCATGTTCCCTGACATATTCTGGACCAGGTGTTTTATTTGGAAAATAGCATTGATCCAATTCCAATTCATTTATACTATGATACTTAATATATTTCAATCCTCTATGTAGTAGTTTTTGGTTTTATTACCAATTACTCATGCAGTTTTCTGTCGAGAAACATTCGGATCAAAATCCTTCTCAAAGTGGGAATGCAGTAACTCTAAAAATGCACTACAGAGAAAGCTCTTTTCCATTGTATATAGGGCTAAATACACGAATCAAACAACACCATTGTGCTGTATCATACGCAAGTAGTGATCCCTGAAGAGAAAAACAAAAAGGTTAAAGGAACATATTCTAACAAAACCATAGTTAGTCATCCATATGCTAACAGTGCTAGTACCTCATCAAATCCAAGACCCTTAGGCATGATTACTTAGGACAAATGACATCAATTCTTTCTAGCTTTCTCAATATAAGCAGATTTTGACCTAAAAGGTAGTTAGCTCAGCAAACTTGAGCTGATCCCCGACAAACCTTACCCGAAATGTTGGATTCCAAAACCACCAAACCATTCACCACTCCAGGTCATTCCATAAAAGTAAGAAAAAGTATAATGAAACTTAATACATTAATTTTGTTGAAAAGCAATATAGTGCATAATTAGAGCCGGCACTAACAAACGCGGCAATCCTAGCATTCCCCATTCTTAAATAACTCCCTGTTTTACATTTTTCCCCCTCCATCTTAGCATTTAGCAGCACAAAAACATTAGTTACATAACAGTAAGAAAGAGAATAGTATCATAAAACACAACATATTAATTTTCTGTTGAAAATCAATGTAGTGTATAACTTTTTTCCCTCTATGAAAGGATGATAGAACTTATCTCTAAACAATCAAATATAAGCTAACTTTTAACACAAAAATATGATAATCCACAAAGGCACAAACAAAACCTTCCAAGTTCAGATTTTCCACTTTCCAACCAATCACTAATATATGTTTTTCCAAATCCCACCCCTAAAACATAAACCCTAACAATCACACCCCCCAAAATCAAAATTTCAACATCAAAACATGAATCTAAAAAACTAAAACCAGAATTAACCCAGAACACAAAATCAAAACTTGACAATAATAAACAAGTACCCAGATTTGGAATCAAATAGAAAATTGTAAAAAAGGACTAACTTGGCAGAAGTAGCGGTTTCTTCTTCGAGCCAGTTACGGATGTGTTTAACGTTGCGCTTGAATATATTTGCAGAGTGCTTCACATCGCTCCTCAGAAGAAGAACCACCGCACTCACACCAGCCACCGTCAACACGAAATTCGTCAAACCCATAATAATAACCACCGATTTCACCACCCCAGAGGCGAAAAAAAGTAATCTTTTTTGTGATGCTTATGATGCAGCTGCTACTTGCAGTGAGGAGAGAATGAAAAAACAAAATAGCTTTCAAATTTTCTTCCTCTTTCTTTGGGTATGTTAGTAAAAAAACCTCTTTTTTTGTATTATTTTTCCCTTTTTTGATAATTAGGGTTTTATTCTTCCCAAAACATTGGGCGTGTACCGAAAATTTTGAGTTTTTTTTTTTAAATGTCTATCTTAAACCAGACCCTAAAAAAAACTCTCAGCCAAAAATTGGTGTTAGAAACTTAGAATTGAATACACACACAAAAACATTGAATACATATCATTACCTTCACCAATTTGAATGGTAGAATCCGCGAGAGCACTTTTTTTTTTTTTTTTACTCCGTTTGGTTAAAGGGAAGTGAAGGAGAAATGAAGAGAATAGAAAAAAAAATTATTAAACTTTTTTTATTAAATTACACATAAAAAAGTGTAATTTCTCTCCCCTCCTCTTTATTTCCACTTGACTTCCCTCTTACCAAATGGACTATTAGAATCTATAACTTTGCCAACTTGATTTGTAGTAAAATTTATGATCACCTCATTATTAAATTTCTTGTCCTTGAAAAACTTTTCTTGATCAAAGATCTTAGAAGATCTCTCATTATTCATATTCTTTTGAAATTCATACTTTTCAATCATAAAGAGTACCTTCGAATGTTCTTGTGGCCATGTCATTGGTTCACAAGAATCGTTATCATAAACAATTAGACATGCTTCAACTCCACATAGTTTTGAAATTGTTAAGATTTTCTTGAATCGTTCTTTTATTTGCATGAAATGATTTTTTCTTTTTCTCTTATTTTGGATGCAATTATAAGCCATTTTTCTACGATTCATCTGAAATTAAAATGTAACATTATATTAAACAATTACATAAAAAGTTATGAGTAACAATTTCAACCTCTATTGTAGAAAATAATTAAGGAATGCAAGAAACAAGAAAAATAATTTCTTGAAAACTAAATACATGGAATTCAAGAATTATTATCTACCTAATTTCAATGGAACAACGAAGATAATTGAAGAAAAACAAAGAACACAATAGAAAAAATAACAAAGAAAATATATACCTTTAATGGAGGACCTCAAATTATACAGAAAAAAAAGTTATTTGAGTAAATATGAAGTGATGAATTTGTAGAAATTAAAGTAAACATGAACTTCTTATATAGTTTAATTAAAATCAGATTCACTCTTTATATAGTTTTTTTTTCTCATACTTATTATAGTTCAAGAAATTTATTTTTTGTAATTGAGAAATTACCGAAATCTTTGATTGAGAAAATTATTTAGATTGAGAAAGTGAATTGTATTATGCATTTATGTACAAAAGATTTATTTTGATTAAACGGTTATGTAATTAATGTAATTAATTGATGTAGTGATTTGCCAATTTATATAATTTAACAACTAAATGTAATTAATTAATGTAGTAATTTGCCAATTTATATAATTTAACAACTAAATTGAGGGACTTTAATCAAATCAAAGTTTTCAATCAAGTGAAACATGAAGAGAATTCGTTGGTGGAATGAAACATATAATTACTGTGACAAAGATTAATTAAGAAACTAATTAACACAAAATTATAGAAGGGCCCGCTCAACTTATTTAGGCCCAAGTAGATTAATTTTTTGGGCCAGCCCAATTATTTTAATTTATCTATTTTAAAAAATATCTTTTTCTAATACTGAAAAAAAAAGTTTTTCTTTAAAAAAAAAAAAAGTCTTTTGGACCAGATGGAACTTGAAACATAAATTAAAGAGTTTAGGCCAAGAAAAAAAATAATGGTTAACTTTTATATATTTAATATTGGTAAACAAAATGTTTTTTTTGGTATTCTAAGAGTTTTTTTTATATATAATCATAACCATATTAAATCTAACAACTTGATTATTAGGTATGAATTTTAAAGCAAGCTTTTTTTTTAATTGATTGGACACCTTTTATCCTAAACATTATATCACGAATTCACACACTATGCACACTCACACATCCAACAAATCACTTTCCTCTCGACCACAGTCGAATTTCGAACCCAAATACACTTGTTATAAGGCATAAAAAATTAATACTTAAATTATAGTCTTAAATACAAATATTTAATCTCAAATCTGGATCCTTGAATTTTGAGGCACTCCTCGTTACTGCTAGGACACGTGAGATCGTTAAAACAAGCTTTAAATTCCAGAAAATAATTTGAAACATTAGGAACATATACACATGTGAGTCCATAATCTATAGATGAATGCTTATCACATGGGCATGTTTGCTTCTTGTTCATCATTTTTCAAGACCCACCAACAAGAAACATAGTATCTGGTTACTTTTATATGCATGGAGGAATTGCATCCATTGAGTCAACTATAGGGCATAGGCAATACCAAATATTATGGGAAGCCTATCCGGTATGGAAGTATACTTTCAGTGATTACCGTATGCTTCTAACACTGACCACAGAAATTTAATATAAAAAATTGTAAGGGTGCAGATTATTTGGACTTTTGTATAGTGGATCAAGACAAATATGGGACACGGAGGGGCAGCAACCGGTCTTAAAGTTGCTGCAAATTATGAGTTAGGAGATGTCCATTTTGTCCACCTCAGTTGGGAGCAATGATTTGGTGTGGATGGCTATTCTTTTGAACGCTTTGAAATTGGCTCAGCCGAGCCTTTTGGTGTGGGCCTTAGGCCCTATTTCAATCAAGGCCTGTATGTTGACCAACTTTTTGTTTTCACTTTTCAACTCAGATTTATAAGTTGCCTTTTTTTTTATTGACTTTATAAGTTGGTTTCTAAGGATTTGTAATTAATTAGGTCTTTAGACTGAAAAAAAAAAATCATAGTAGATGGTTGTTTGTTTTTTAAAAAATAAAAAGAGATAAAATATGCCAAAGCATTTGTAAATGCTTAATTAAAAAAATTTAAATAATAATAAATTATTTAAATTCGAGTAGTATTAGGTGTATTATATTGATTTTTTTATGGGACTGTGAAAGAGATTTTTTTTAGGTTTTTTGTTTGAAAGTCTAATTTTGGAGGAAAAAAACCATTTTTTAATGAATTTTCATTTCAATAAAGGTAATATATTATTTTAGTCCTTAATAAAATTCTATATTAGTTTCTAATTTGAGTTGTTCTATTTTAATCCAAAAAACTTTTAAATATTATATTTTATTACTATCGCTAAATTTGAGATGAATAATTAGTGGAGAGAGTGATAATTATGTTAATTCTCCATGTGGTAGGCACCCTAAAAACTATAGTTAGAAAAAAAGTTAATTATAAAAAAAACTATGGAATTAATTAAAAGATTTATAACCTTAATTTTATAGTTTCTTTATTACTATTTTACTTTTTCTTGCAACGATAATTAATTTCATATTTTTAAATATTATTTTATTTGTCTTGCAATGATAATATTTTATGTGGTTGCCGAAATAAAGAATTAATGCCGATGTTACATTTTTGTTATCTTTTCATCTCAAATTTAATGGGGAGACAATATTGATATCGTTTGGAACTTTTTAGACTAAGATAGAACATGTGAAATTTTTCATAATTAAAATAGTATGATTGAAATATTATGGACTAATTTAAAATTTGATTAGGACCAAATTAATATTTTACCCCCTTAATAAATAGGTTAAAAATACATGCTAATCAAAATAAAAGCTAACTAGATAAGTTTCAATTTAGATAATGTTTTAAAAAAATGACTTTTATTTCTGTAACATAAAGAAAATTAGTATTCAATATAATTAAAAAGTTTTGTTATCTCATCTCGTCGTTTGTTTTGCCTTGATAGCGCTAAATTTCGGCACTTATTCACATTTTTGCAAGTAATAATATATGATTGGATTTCCTTTTTTTCTTTTTCAGATTTTTCATTTAGGAAATATATGAAAGGGAAAAATGAAGTGACAAAAAAGGAGAAAGAAGGGAAAAGAAAATGACTTATATGCAGGTTATTTACAAGAAGATGCAGGTTTTTTTTTTGGGACAAAAAAAATTTGTTTCCATGAAAGTTGATGGTTTATTTCCTATGGTCCAAGTTGATCTTAATAGAGCGATAGAGAGAAGGGCGAAGTAGTTTCGGTCCCAAAAAAAAAGCTGAAGTGGTTTCACTGTTTGTAATATTCAACAGGGTCTTTAATGTCTTTTTCATCTCACTAAAAGACAAAATTACATAGCCTAACTGCAATTGAACGGAATACCATATATTGCCTTTTCGCCTTTCATATTGGATAACTTTCCAATATTATGGCTTCAAGATATTGTGATGAGTGAAGACAGTGGCCACACCTGTGCTGTGTCACCAACAATAGTAAATAAAGTTAGCACCAAAAATATCTACATTTGTAATTTGTGATGAGTAGAAATATTAGAAACGTTTCAAATTTTTCTAGTAATTTTTGTTGTTAGTTTTAATCATAAAAATAATTTTAATAATTGATCATCACAATTATAAAATATATAATAATTAAGATCAACGATTAAAATTGTTAAAATACCTAAAATTATAACATATCTAAAATGCTTAAAAAAATATATACATACACATACACATATATGAAAAATTTTGAATATTTTAATAATATTAGTGTTTTTTTTTTAAAATTGTTGATCTTATAACTAAAGATACTGTAACAACAATATTTCTAAAAATACTTGAAATTTTCCTATCATATTATACTATAATTTTATGATGGTTATATATAATTGCAGTGGTTATGATGCTTATGATGCAGCTACTACTTGCATGGAAGAGAGAAGGAATAAACAAAATAGGGTTCAAATTTTCTTCTTTATTAGTAAAAAAACACTTTTTTGAGCTGAATTTTCTCCTTCTTTGTGTTTTTGGTATTATTTTCCTCTTTTTGTTAATTAGGGTTTTATGCTTCTGGGTTCAAAACATTGGGCTTGAACCGAAAATTTGAGTTTTTTTTTTAAAATATCTATCTTAAACCAGACCCAAAAAAAACTCTCAGGCAAAAATTGGTGTTACAAACTTAAAATTGAATCTAGTAAAAGATATGGGTTTGTAATACAAAAAAAAAAAAAAAAAAAGAGAAAAACACATGGGTATGATATGAAATTAAAGAAAATATCTTGACTTTGAATTTAGCATTATCATCAATACAAAAATAATAGGTGATAATAACATAATTCCCAAATTATGAGAAAAGAAAATCTAGAAGTTTAGTACTATAGCTGTTCCAATGTGCATAAATCTAGTAGTCCATTTCATATACATGTTGTTGAATGACTAAAATTGATGATCATTATTATGCTCGTCAGCCAAAAATACATTTATTGTTGGTGGCAACATTTATAAATATTCTGACACATTCTGAGATTGATGACAAATATTGTTCTCCAAATTAGGATCATCATAAACAAGTGGGTTATTATTAGTCCAATCCAACATCTCACTTGAATTATTAATCAAATTCTCAATCTCACCAAGACCATCTTAATACATATCATAACATATCATAACATTCATCATTTGGTTAGAGGGGAGTGAAGGAGAAATGAAGAGAATAGAAAAAAAAAATTATTAAACTTTTTTTATTAAATTACACATAAAAATGTGTAATTTTTCTCCCCTCCTCTTTATTTCCACTTGACTTCCTTTCTACCAAATGGACCATTAGAATTCATAACCTTGCCAACTTGATTTGTAGGAGAATCTATGATCACCTCATTATTGTTTGTCACAAAAGGAGTAATATTTGGATCAAAATTCAGCATTTGAGGTCCTAATTGAGCCTTTTGGATTTGATATACCAAACAATAATCATGATGATGATTATTAGTGTTAGATAATATTATCATTGTTAGTAGTGGTAGACAATTGTTAGTGATGAGTTGTTGTAATTAGCTGTGTATGAGTTGTTGTAGGGTTGTTGTTGTTAGTGGAACATGTTAGGTAAGATTTATGATTCTATAAATAGGTTAGTTCATGTATTGTAATACACACCAATTCAATACAAAATCATCTTCAGTTTCATAAACTCTCTAGTTTCTAACATGGTATCCAGAGCTTTTGGTTAAATTTTTTTTTTTTTTTTTTTCAAAGGAAGAACACCTTCTTCTTCATAGTGTTCATCAACTTCTTGTTCTCCTCCGATTGTTTCCTGTTAGTCGATATGCACAAGATACAAATACTCAAGAGGAGGGGTGAATTGAGTATTAAAGTAACAATGATAAATTTTCGCGCGGAAGCTAAATAACTTGAAAGATAAATACTTCAA
>JASCZI010241960.1:39035-56983 GCA_036250425.1 Stylosanthes scabra | reverse complement strand
AGTCTTATTTCCATCTTCACCCCCTGAACCTTAACCGTTAACCCCTTGCACAACCCTCCGTTTTCCGCCACGGTTCCATCCACGTAAGCGAAACGCTCACGAGTTTATGACGTCGGGAGCCTCAGCTCCGTCACTACCCTCTTCGCGATGAAACTGTTGCTAGAACCAGTAGAAACCACCATCACCACTCTTCTTCCCTCGATCTTCCCCCAGAACTTCATCAACCCATCCTTCGGGCGCCGGCACCTCGCTTCGGCCACTTCCGAGAGGTCCATGAGATCAGAGAGTGACTCCGCCTCGAAGGAACTCAGCTCCTCCTTCACATCCTCCCTAAGCCCGTTTACGAAGATCGACCTCAAAACGACGTCGCTCAGTTTCTCGAAGAGGTCGCGGTATTCCTTAACGGTGCCAGTTTGACGGAGGTTGAGTAACACGTTGTTGAAGAGGTTCTCGGCGGCCTCCGTCAGGAAGGAGCGCTCCGCTGCCTTTGTTCCGCTACCTGCACTTTTCTCTTTCTTTCTGTCCATATGGCAATGGAAAAATGAAATTTTCTCTCTCTTTTCGGTCTTTGATAAATGATAATAATTTTCCACTTCCACGTTCAACGTTCCACCGACACTCTTCAACTTTCTTCTCTTCTTTTTAAAACGGCTTTGCGTTTAATTACCCATTTTGCCCCTTGCTTCAACTCATAACTGCGACTGCACCCCTGACCCTGATAACGCTTTGTAACGGTTCGTTGGATTTGTTTCGTGGATGGATCATAGTGGCTAGTGGGCTAGGGCTAGTGCTAGTGCTAGTGGTTGGGCGCTTTGGCATTATTCTCCTTTTTCTATTTCAAAATTCAATCTTTGCTTGCCTAATAATTAATTCACTAAATCGACTTAAATAATTACTCATTGACTCCCTCCCTATGGGCTCCCTTATTATGTGTTCAAATTTCACTATATTATACATATAATAATCTGTCGATTAACAGTGCTTTAATTCGCAATAAATTTCTTTTAACGAGTCTTTAGCCTATTAAGTTAAGAAATGAAGAATAATGTGAAAAAAAAGTTATCGTTACTTTTGAATCACATTTTTTTTACTATAATATCGAATTTTAATATACAAAATAATCATCAAAAGTGTTAATTATCTTTATGATTATTCTTCTTCTTTTAATAATGTTTTCGGCTATGTTTGTGGTTCATGGTGTTGCTGCAGTTGTGATAAGGGAATAAGATCTACATGAATTTCCAACGAATTGTTGCTCGTAGGCTATTATATCTTGCAAGCTAAGAGTTAGTCATGCAGATTGCAGATGATTTATTTACGGAGAACAGTAGCCGCAGTACAACCCATTTTGGAACATTAATTTTTCTACTGAAATCGGTCTCAGAAGATATTGGGCTTGTTTGTCTTTTTTAAAAAGATTTTTTGAAAAAATAAAAAATTTATGTTTGGATATTTTATATAAAAGCACTTATCATAAAAAATATTATGTTTGAGAAAAAATAAATAGAAGCATTTCTACATTAATAAAATTATTAAAAAGGACATTCAATTGTAAATAATAAAACAAATTAACTAACTTTATTAATTCATTTTTTGTACTAATTGATTTCTAATATTGTCTCTAATTTGTTCCATCACTTGAACATCTTCTTGTGTTGGTTCCTCCCAGTGAGTTATAGAGGTATTTGTAGATCTATTACATGTAGGATCATCACTTTTATTTGCTTGCAATGAAACAATATCTTCAAAGCTTTGTAGAATGCTTATATCATCAGAATTCATCATTCTTATGAAATTATGAAGTGGAAAACACGCAACAATGATATCACGTTGTGTTTCTTTATCTTGTGATATTAGTGATTCTCTAATCTCTATATCAAATCCTTAAAATGTTGCCTCAAAATAATAGGTTTGAATAGAATAGGGTATAAGAGATTTGTTGTTAATAAAAGAGGGATAAATGGTGTTTTTTTATAATAATGATAAGGATAGTTTTGTCTATTTATTATTTTAAAACATCTTTTTTATAGTGAAAAAGATCCGTTAAAAAAGATGTAAAAAATATCTGAAAAAGTATGTTTTTTTCATTTTACTAGTGATTTTACTTTTACGGGTGGAAATTATCCAAACACACTAGAAAACATAAAAAATCTTTTTTTTATAAATTTTTTTTTAGCTAAATAATGGTATCTAAACAAACTTATTGAAATGTATATAAATTTTATAGTTTAGAAGAGCATGTAGAAATAATAAACTAATAATAATAAATAATCCATGCCAGTGAAAAATACAAGCAAATTAAATACTGGAATTGATAAAAGTAAAACAACGAGACTATCATACTAGTTGGCTGTGAACAACATATGATTCAAAAATGAAAAATCACCACATTGCTAAAGTTGTAGGGTAGTAGTAAAATTGGGATAAGAGATAGATAGCTAGGAATTACTGAATTAGGTAAACCAATTTATATTCTGTGAATGGAGACTTGGGCTTGGCTAAGAGAAGGGTCCCCTTTTACGGTTGTCTTCTTCCCCACCATATCTGAAAACCAATTCCTGCCTAACACAATGTCTTCACCTTCTTCCAGATCAACCACGTAAAAATCACGCCTTATTTCCATCTTCAACCCCTGAACCTTAACCGCTAACCCCTTGCACAACCCTCCGCTTTCCGCCTTGCTTCCATCCACGTAAGCGAAACGCACACGGCTTTCCCATGTCGGGAGCCTCAGCTCTGCCACCACCCTCTTTGCTATGAAATTGTCTTTAGAGCCATTAGACACCGCCACTACCACTCTTCTTCCCTCGATCTTCCCCCAGAACCTCATGAACCCATCCTTCGGAAGCCGGCACCTCGCTTCGGCCACTTCCGAGAGGTCCATGAGATCAGAGAGTGACTCCGCCTCGAAGTGACTCAACTCCGCCTTCACATCCTCCCGAAGCCCGTTTACGAAGATCGACCTCAAAACGACGTCGCTCAGCTTCTCGAAGAGGTCGCGGTATTCCTTAACGGTTCCAGTTTGACGGAGGTTTAGTAACACGTCGAAGACTTCCTCGGCAGTCTCCTTCAGGAAGGAAGGCTCCGCTGCACTTTTCTCTTTCTTTATATCCATGGCAATGGGAGATGAAATTTTCTCTTCTCTCTCTTCTAGGACTTGATAATTTCCACTTCCACCCACACTCTTCAACTTCCTTCCCTTCTTTTTAAAAACAATATTTCTATTCATTTGGAGGGTACCAAACCTCAAAATTAGGATTATGAATTTTAAGTCAAATATAGAGAATAGGATTAAAAGACATGTATTTTGAGGGAGTGTTTTTCTATTTATATTTTTTTTTCTGTTTTTTTTATTTATATAATATAAATAATTAAGATTATAATGAGATTTGTTGTGATTGTATAATATTTCTTAAGATTTAGTTTAATTTTTATTTTCATGGACTTTTTGCTTATGACGTTATTTCAAACGGATTGAGTCTGGAAGGCCCAATTTTTAACAATTTTAATATAATCCTAGAATTTCTCTATTATTTTAATGGTTTTAAATTTTAAATACATTAAAACAAATCTCCCAATTTCACTCCACCCGTTTGATATCATCTCCCTCGATAGATCATTTCTTCTTTGTTTTAAACTTACCAAGATTAACTAATGTCACCAAATTCTTTAATTTTTCTTTCACGCCTCACGGTATAATAATTCTCTCCCTCAATAGATCATATTCTTATTCTTTTGCTTTGTTTGAATAAAATTTGATTAAGTTACCGAACATGTGAAACATTATAACACAAAATATTTTTGAACACATATGAAACTCGTCCACTTTATTCTAAAATAAAAATATTCAGTTATAATTGTGATTAGGGTTTTGTTAAAATTGATTCACAGGTGACTTTTGATTCTATATATGATTAGGTTATAATTTAAATTAATTGATTTTTAGAATATTTGA
This sequence comes from Stylosanthes scabra, assembly GCA_036250425.1. Lineage (NCBI taxonomy): Eukaryota > Viridiplantae > Streptophyta > Magnoliopsida > Fabales > Fabaceae > Stylosanthes > Stylosanthes scabra. The sequence goes on along the minus strand of JASCZI010241960.1, from coordinate 53,028 downwards.
ATTTGTAGTTTAAATGTTAGAGAGGGAATATACAAAACATTAAATCTATGTATATGTTTGTTGAAAGAGTAATGCTAGGGAACCAAGTGGTAAAAGAGGAGGGAGAAAAAAAAAAGATATTGACTCCGTAATATTGAAAAAATAGTGAATGATAAAAGAGAAAAGAGAAAAAAGATAATGTTAAATTTTTATTGTATCTTCAATTTTTTTTTGGTGAAGTTTATTGTATCTTTTTCAAGATTTTTTCTTTAAATAAAAAGGTTAATGGAAGAGTTTAATGGATAGCTAATGGAATGATTTTTAAAATAAAACGGCTTTATATTTTAATTATCCATTTTACCCTTATGACGATTCTTCCGTCTTGTAACGGTCCGTTGGCTTGGTTTCGTGGAGGGATCATCATTCATCATACATATAGTGGGATAGTGGCTGACTGGCTGGGCGCTTTGGGATTATTCTCCTATTTCTCATGGCCCATTCAATATTTCATTTCAAAATTCAAATTTTACACTGCAGCAGGCTTTTTATTTATTTAAATTAAAATGTTTACTTATTAACCCATTTAAATCTGTATATAGAAATCTACTAACAGTGCCTTTCTGGATGCTACAAGAGAAAATTAGGTTATGGTTTATGATACAAAAAATACTAAATTACTAGCTACGTGTTATTTCTAACTCTAGATTTTTTTTTTTTGGTGACGATTTCTAACTCTAGATTAGATACGTTAAAAACTACTCTCAACTTTGTTTTCATTTTAGACTTTGATTCATTTAGAAGTTGTGGTTTTAAAATACTAAAATAGCGAAGGATTAGTGATTTTTTTGGTTATGAAAACGAGGCCTGACGGCCCAAAAGGAAATAGCAACCAAAAGGAAACTGAGGGGGAATATGGTACTCTATCTCCCCTTTTACATCATGAGAGAGCAACTGACGTAACCCTATTGGTGGATTATAAACTCATGACTTGCTTTGCTGCCCTGTTTGGCTAACCAATCCGCGCAGCTGTTCAATTCCCTTCTTAAGAAAGGAGGCCCATTTGAAAGCCCAAATGAGTGAGGGTTTAAGGAGCGGATCACCCACCAATGCATAAACGACAAACATAAACCCTCGCGAGTCGCGACGGTGACACCCTCATAAAAATAAATAAATAATTAAAATAAAAAATAAAAAACGCAAGGTCTGGACTCCGGTGCTGGAAAACAGGAAAAGTGAGAAAGACGAAGGAGTGAGGAGTGAGGAGTGAGCAGTGAGCAGTGAAGATTGATCCCTTCAGAAACAGAAAATCTGATTGACAAGACACATTGCTAGTTGCTACTTCCAATTCTTCTGATCCCTTTCTTCTTCTTTGGTGTTGTGATGGATGACTTGTCCAAGAGTGAGATGCTTGTGGTTCATGGCGTTGCTGCAGTTGGCTCTGTGGCTTTTGCCTCTGCTTTCACTTTTCCCCTCGACACCATCAAAGTCCTCACTCAGGTTCTCATCCTTTTCCTTCTAATCCCCTCACTTCATCCACTTTCACTTTTTCAACTGCTTCATTTCTAACTTCTCTCTTTTCTTTTATATATTCAAGGTTGCTTCTAGTTCCGGTAAACAATTGAATGCTGCCGAGCTCTTCATTAGAATTCTCTCTTTCTCTGGTAATTCAGGTATGTATGCTGGATTTTCCATTTTAATGCTATGATTGGGAATTTTGTAAGGTTAATAATAAGACATCAGAATATATGAATGTTAAGTTCTCTATGGATGGATCATATGGGTATTAGAACTGGTCAAAGAGCAAACTCAGCATGCATCATAGTTCATATATCATGTTGTATTTGGGGCATTTCAGGTTTGTTCAGTGGTTATGGCTCCTTAGCACTTGGAAGGATTCTTGGTCTGGGAGCTCGATTTGGGGTCTATGAAATCATCACTGCCTTTTATAAAGGTAATTCTTATCTTTTTTCCCCCTGCAAATTATTTGTGTGGTAAATAGCATTTTGTGATTCAATCATTAGAGATTGAAATTTTGGTATGTGTAGCATTATGTGATTTTGAGAGACCCTTCGATTGGTCTACCTCAAGGAAATTGACTTGGGTTTTCAAGTTTTAAAAGTACCTTTTCGAGTTGTTATTTGTGAATTATAGTTATATTGTGACACATTTTGCTTGGAGAATGATTTTGGTGCTCAATTATGTTGTTGGCAGATGGTCTGGAAGATAAGTATGTCTCTGCTTCTGATGCTCTTTTGGCTGGAATGGCAGCTGGTGCTGTAGAGACTTTGATATGCTCTCCGTTTGAACTTATCAAGATTCGTGAACAGGTTACCTCAGCTACATACATTCCAAACTCTACTTTTGCTTTGGAAAAGGGAGCCCAGCCACCTTTAGTTTCAAGATTACTCAGTGGTTGTTATCCTGTCAAGAGATCCTTGAACCAATATGTCGGTCTCATCTCTACCCTATCTACCAAAAATACTAACCTGACGAGTGCATTGCTGGAGTATCCTTGGATGATGACAGGATCTGGGAAGCCACCATCAGTTTGCAATGTCAGAAGGCCATCTGATATTATATCATTGGAAGGATGGGGAACATTATGGAGAGGTCTTCGTTCGGGAATTGCTCGAGATTCCGTGTTTGGTGGTGTATTTTTCTCAAGTTGGCAGTTTCTACATCAAGCTATGCTTGATTGGAAGGCTGTAGGGATGGATCCTCCGCCCAGGTTTATCTCTTGTTCATTAAAATGGTTATTTTTTTAACACCTATTTTTTTCATGATATATTTTTTTACTCCTAAGGTGATAGTTATGTTTGGTTTTATGAAAAATATCAGCTTTGTGAAAAAAATTGATTTTGGAATTGACAACCTGCAGCTGATGATATTTAAGTTATTGTCTTGGTTCCTACTTCTTGGGTTGATTTGACATTTAGGTCCAATGCATATTTTTTATTTTGATTCCCAACTTAATATTTAGTTGCCCTTTTTGTCTTCTCTTGACTCAGGTCAGATGAAGAAGTTGGTCCATTGTCTCCTTTGTTTGTTAGTATTGCTGCTGGATTCTCAGCTTCAGTTGCTGCTGCGGCTTCTCATGCCTTTGATACTACAAAAACTAGATCACAATGCACTGTGCTACCAAAGGTATGTCTTGCTTATTACTAAAGAAGGTTTTAAAATCTTGTGAATTGTGAACTTCTTGTGTTGGTTACTCTTTAATAACATGTTGATTCTTTTCCGCATAGTGACTTTGGCACTTTTAGTACCAAACTGCCAATGAAGATATAGCAATAACACAGGCACAGGAGCCCACTATCTCCTAATCTTAGTACCAATGCTGACCTGCTCTCCCACTCCCTTAAGCACAACATAAATGCTGCTGACAAATAGATTAGAAAATCCCAACTTCTTGGGGGAGGCTACGGGGTGGAGGGTTCACTTCCACTAAATGGAGGAAGTCACTTCCCATGTATCCCCTATAGTTCTGACATGCAATTTTCAGATGGATTTTTCCATCAAATTTAATTTTTCCATAGTTATGAAAACTAAAGACAATGGGACAAAATACTTGAATAATGTTCAAGTTTTGACCAGCTAAATTAAGCATAACTCTGTAATCTTCTCTCTTCATATTGTTATTAGTGACCCACAATTTGGATTGTCATAATTTTTCTTTCATACTTGTGAAAGGCAACCTTGTCACTGCCACTGGGCTATCTTTTAAAATAATTAGAAGAATGAATTAAGACTCTCAATCGTTACTCTTTTTTAACACTTTAACATTTGGTTCTTCACAATGCCTTGCGTAACATGGAAATATATAGTGTTAAATAAAATAAAACCTCAATTTCATGGATTTCCAAATTCCAACCAATTTGACAGTGTTGCAATTGCTGTCTTGTTCCAGTATGTTTCAATGGAGAGAAGGCTCATGAAGTGGAAACGACCAGGAAACAAGTTTGAACGATATACTGGGATTCATCCTTCTGACAGGAATCTGTTGTTCCGTGGTCTGCGGTGGCGGATGGCTCGCTCCGGGATTGCATCATTCATGATTGTAGGAAGTTATTTCTTTGCTGTCGATCATCTTGCTTCTAATTTGACTTGATTTCCTGTTAAATGCTTAGTACTTTGTCTTTCTTCCTGAGAATCACATAATCTATGCTGCTGTGTACTAGTAAAGGAAAAGGATCACAGAAGCAGATATTACTTCATAATTATCATAGTGAATAGGATACGGCAATGAATCATTTACCTTGATGATCCACAGAGAGAAAGAAAGAGAAAGCACTGAATGTTGTTTACTGCACATAAAAGATTCTTCTGAGTTGAGGGATTTGCATGTGGAACATGTTTTCCTTTGGAGATTTTGTACCTTCCAATGACCGATAATCAAATAAGATTTAAATGTATATTTACCCCCATATATATGTGCTATAAATGTAGATTGTCTTCTCTATTATTTTCTTCTTCTTGATTTGGTCTCATTTTAAATAGCTGATAAAAATGTTGACGTAACACAATACATGTCTCTCACATTACTACAATTTTTGTCATATTAGTATTTTGTGTTAATTAGATGTAGGAGCCAAATTGAGAAAAATAAATTAAAATAAGTAAAATTAATGGACTATAATATAATACCTATTTTGACAAAAAAAACTTTATCTTATAATAAAATAACTGAACATATTTAAAATTAAAATATAACTTATTTAAAAATATTTTGATGAAGGTAAATTGATTGTCAACGTTTTTGGGAGTTATATATAATGCAAAGTTCTCATAAAAAATGGGGTGGTAAATGCAAACTACCTAGTTTTTTCCTTGTCCCTTCTTATATTCAAGTAACAAAAACAGGGGACAAAGTCCTCTTCCTTTTGGCACACACAAATCTCAGTGAGAATTTTCACCTCTAAGCAGCACCTTTTCCCTGTTGATGTGGGGTTGACTTATTTTGAACCTTTATGTTGACCTTGGATGGTTGCATGGATGGAGTAGTATAAATTAACTTAAATCAAAAGCTACATAGGTAATGGTATTGGCCTCATAATCATTCTAGCCAGTTGCACTTTTTGTCATTATTTAAAGAAACCCATCATCATACCTAAAAAACAAGCAAGCCAAAGAAGCCAGCATGTATGGCTGGTGCTGAGATTGATAGCTACATTTCAAACACTCATCTTCCCCTTTATGCCCCATACACACACATAAATTTTGTTGCAAACAACCAATGCTTTATGAATAAGATGGAAAAATTTTTGGCCCATTATATACATTGTGTGTGTTCTCATGACTTTGAACAATCATCATTACTTCCATTTTGATTTTGGAATGTTCATCCAAATGGGGGGCATAGAATTCCTATGTGGGATTAAAAATGAAATCCATAAAGTCTATATATAATTTTGAGTCCTAAGTAATGAGTTTTGGTGTTTTTGAAGTTGCCACCGAAAATCACACCTTTCTGTCAAGTCACATGTGGGTATGTTAATAAGAAAGCACGAGTGAGATGATTAGGGTGCTCGGTGGTTACTAGCTTATTAAGCAATGAAATAGTTTTATTATTATATGAATAAAATGGACTAATGAAGGGTAGCATGGGTATGGTTAGATAGGACAAAACCAATATATTTTTTGTGTTCACTTTTGAGTACTAAGTTGCAGCTTGCAGGTGTTGGTGTTGGTGTTGGATTCTATCCTAAGTTGTCAGAAGGTCCATGTGAGTTTTAAACAAATTAGGATCAAAAGGGGAAAAAGGCTATTTTGATTGAAATCTTGCTTTAGTATGACTTGGAAAACAAGGGTTATACTTGAATTGCAGCTTTTTTTTTTAGCTATGTTGTGACTGTCATTATCCCTAATTGTAAAAACCTAGTAAGAGTGGTGTGATCACTCATCTCAGAGTCAAATTTTCTAGGGAACTTAAACGACTTGTAGAGGAAGGCATTTCAATGCATTTGATCTCATAATTCACTCATATTGTTCCTTTACATGCAGGCCATCTCTTCTAGTTTAGGATTTTTTGGGTTGCAGAGATAGAAAAAAAGGTTACAAGTTAATATGAAGGAATTTGGACATTGTGAGAGGTAAATCATTTCTACTAGTTTGTGGATCAAAAACATGTTGAGTGAAAATTTGTTTCTTTTTTTTTTTTCTCAGAATTTATATTCTGAATTTCTTGTTAAAAGGCCAGAGCACATACCATCTTGATCAATCACACTGTGTTGGTATTGTAATTATTAGTTGATAGTGTGTAATTGTTAGTGCTTAATTATTAGAAAACAGAACTGACCTTTCTTTTAAACAATTCTAACAAGAAATGCATAAAGAATAAGAAAATGCTAGTAATCAAAGCCTATGACTATTCTAGCTATGATATGTTACTGGTGTAAGATTCCCATAATATGAGAGATTATAACTTCTGTGATTACTTATAAATATATCTATATCTATATATAATATATATAAGCAAGTTCAAATTTTATAAAGAGTAGTTTAATTAGTTTATTCTCTGTGCTTGAGATTTTCACATCATTAATTAGCCTATATTGCATTTGACATATAATAGAGTGATGGATGATTCTACTAGTAGTTTTTATGATAAAACTAGAATAAAAATCTCATGAGTAAGGTGAGCATAATGGACTGGTATGGCACTCTTTTTGTGATGATCATATTATTATTATTATTATATAGTGGTAGTGTTGGTGCTTGAAAGCATGCGAATGCTTGCATCACACATGACTTGATGCTTCCCTAAGCAGGAACCCAAGTATGAAACAGAAAACAGAAAAAAGAAAATGAAATGAAATGAAATGTCCTTAGCATTGCGACACAAGACAAGTAGCTACCAAATACCATCAATGTTCACAAAAGCTACCTATATAAATGTAGGAATATTGTGCTATATGCTATGCTCACTTGCAACCTTCCATTACAGTGCTCAATGGGCTCCACAAACCTTCTTCTATGAATCAATACAAATCTTAAATTCACTCAACAATCCTTCCTTGCACGTGACAATTACAATTGGATTTTGGATTTGGATTTCAGCATGCTACACTAAATTGAAGCCCTATATATCTTATATGGAATTTAATTGCAGAATCAGATAATTATTACTCATATAAGTGGTTGACAATGAGCACTTTTTAGTTTTTACTGGCATGTAATTAACCACGTGTCAGCATCAAAATAAAGTGAGCACTTAGCACAAGAAGAAGGAAGGAAGTAAGTTCCAATGGCATATATTTGAAAGCATAACGTCATAATGCATATTGCTTGGCCATGAATTTCACCTAGCTAGTGCCCCAACCAACTTGAAGGGTTGCTATAGAAAATCTTCTAGCTCTAGCAACTTAAAAAAAAAAAAGAAAAGAAAAAGAACACTTTCTGATTTGCAACTGCTGCAGCTACACTGCTAAATACAAAAAACAAACTTAACTACAATAAGTACTAATTAACAAGTTGCAATAAACAGCTATTTAATTAATAATTATCCCCATTTGGGATAATAACGCTGCTAACAAAAGTTTTGCATCATCTAATTTGGCAAGCTAACTTCATCAAGATCATCCAATGACAAGAAAACTTCATCCAAACAAGAAAGTTCTGTTCCATCACCATTACCATCATCATCATCATTTTCGTCATTTTCATAAACTCGACATATCACCCATTTACTATGATCCTGAATAAACCAAAACCAGCAAGGAAAATAATCAATCAATAATAATGCATACATTATTAAAATTGAAGTATGTTTTTGAGGTGAAATTGTGGTACTACTAACTGTTTTTGGTTGTGATTTTCTTTTGGTTGATGATCTGCTAGAGGATGCTGCAGAATCTGATAGACGATATTCTTGCATGATCCAATTGGTTCTGTTACCATCAGGGGCTTCTCCAACATAGAACACATAAAACTTCTTGATACCAACTCTCCTGTTGCTTGAGTTTGAAACCACTGGCTCCTCCATTCCCATTGGATTCCAATAGCCATTGGCAGTGACCCTATTTTGTGTCCTTCTGCTGTAGTAGTACCATTGGTTCCCCTCTGCCAAAGCTCTACCTGCACACACAAACACACATGATATTATTATTCATCAACTTCAATTCTCTAGCAATGTGTCATGCACTGATGCTGAGATAAAAGAATGATACCATCAAGTTCCCATGGATCAAAAGGGTAGAGATCAAGATCAGGAATGACATCAGGGTGGCAAGGTAGAAGGGCTGCCTTTCTGTGAAGGAAATGGACTACAAGCTCTTCATCAGTGGGATAAAACCGAAACCCCGGTGGAAGGTTGATGTTGCTATCCCCCATTGAAGCCAACCAGCTGCTGCTATTACTAAAAGGGTATGTGAGAATATGGAGAGTGAAGGTGTTGGTGGTCCAAGGTATGTGACTATGTGTGTTATTTATAGTGCAAAGAAAGGGAGGGAATGACGTGAAACTGAAGCTGGAGTCTTATTTATCATGTACAAATACAGTACTCATATATATATTTTCAATATTTCATCAAATCAAAATATGATGGATAAAGTTTGAGGCACTTTTAAGCACTGAACACCAAGCAACACAAGGCGGCGGAAGTGTAACAGAATCTTATTGGAGGATTCAGGATTGGCCTAAATATATAATCACAATGTTTGTGTAGCAGAACAAATTTGTTACTACCTTTATTGAAAATATATATGTAAAATTTTGATTATAAGTACAGTTTACAAAACTAGATTCAAAAAAAACAAATGTTTGATATATATAATAATTAAATTAACATAGTAGATGTATGTATTGGTATAGTGTGGGTGATGATGAGAGTTCATGGTGATATCATCAAACTGTGATGTCCACGTGGCAAGGATGAGTATAATGTTTGGGGGTTCCTTGGAGAAGTTGAATTGGGGTGACCAACCTCATGGAGTGAAATTGTAGTGTGTACCTACCTACATATGCTTCATAATGGTTAGCAATTATCATAGGTTTTGGTATTTGAATAGATTTAGATAGAGGACCCTTTTACTCTTGTTTTCTTGCCCTTACCCCATATGCTTTTGCCTTGCTTTGTAATCAATGAAATGAAATTAATGTGAGAGTGGGAACTGAGCATACATTCCACATGAAAACAAAGCACTCAAACATTTCCTTGGAAAGCAGAGTTTAACTGATTTTCTTGTTCCATTGGTGGAGCCACACATTATTTTATATAATTAATCAATTATTAAATCTTGCAGAAGAAATAAACTTGTTATGTTAAAAATGAATAGCTACAAAACCAAGAATGTACTACTTTGCTTATAACTTTTCTAACCATAAATGGTATTTTGCACCTCAATTATAGATCAGCAATTATGTTTCTTCCATTAAAGTAGACAAGATTTTGATGGATCAAGTTACATATATCTGTAATTAAGGATTTGATCATTTGAAAGAAAGATTTTGTGCCTCTCTTAATGAAGAAAAGCACATTAATTCCACATGGTGAATAAGTCACAAGTTGCAATAATATCCATGATGTACAATTTTGTCTATTCCGTAGCCATAAATAATCTCAAGTAATTACACACTTAGAAGATGATTGAGACCTCCAAAAGAATCCCAATTATGTAGAGTTAATGAAGCTGAATTAGTCAGAGAGTGGAAAGAATACTAAAAGAGCATTATGATATGCCACAAATGGTTGAGTAGGCAAGTTCGGCTCATGTTTATGGTAATTGAGTGGTGGGTCACAGAGTTAGGCATGTTTATCTCTAACACTTCCTTATTCCTTTATCCTTCTTTTCTTTTTCTTGGCCGACATAAAAGAAAAATGTAATTTAATCTTTATGGTTAAAAAAGAATGTTACTATGACTAGTAGCTGTTACACAGTAATTGCATATAGTTGTGAATGTAAATCAGTGACTATTGATGAATTAGATACACAGCATGGATCAGCAATGTTGGACTATGACTAATAATGCTATATTTGTGGACAAAAGAAGAACCTGAAAGTAGCGTAATTTAAAAATAGCAGTTAGGCCATCTAAATCAGCCATGGTTCATGTTTTAAGGACAAGACTATATATATATTAATTGTACTTTTCCTAATAATGTATTATTATTTACAAAACATGCTTATAGCTTAGTCAAGAAAATAACATTACCATGTTTCTTGGAAAGCACAAAATAGTGATCCAAGTAGTGCATGTCTCTCTTCATCTCCTCATTCCTCATGCAGGATTGGTGGGAAAGATGAATAGTAAATTTTTTCTTTGGTGACTAGATGAATAGTAAAATTTGATAGAGGAAAAAACATCGTGTGCAATATGCACTTCTCTAAAAAATTTAGGTACAATATTCACTCTTTGTTAAACTGTTCTTTTCAAAAATTCATTTCTGTATTAGATTAATCTAAATCTTATTTTTCTTTATTTAAGGGGAAATTGGTATTAAAAATTTGATTAATCCAATTCATATATTTTAAAAGAACTTTAGAATTTTTAAGCGGATTTTTTAAACATCAAATGCTAGATTTCAAGAAAATTCACTTATTAATTACTTCGAATATCTCTACTCCAATATAAATTTTGTTTAGAAAATTAATTTTTAAAAATGAAAATATAATATAAAAACAAAGGAGGATTAATAAATAGACATATCCTTAGAAAGGAAAAAAAAAGTAATTGTGAATATTATTATGTTGTAAAGTGAAAGGTAATGTGAATGTTGAGCGTATAATATTGTATGAAACATAGTTAATTCCGTGATTAGGGTATTGATATCACTTACCTACATCTATTGCTGGAATTTGGGCAGTGGATTTTGATCCTCATTGACTTTTTGACTGCCAAAAATAATACTCTATCATGGATAACTATTAACCACACATGTAAATTTTTCAAAAAGAAGCCAATGAACCTGTCGGGTGTAATGTGTATAGCTCAATTTGGCCCTCCCATATTTTTGAAAAAAATTATGGTGTGATGTTGATGTGAAAAGTTGACAAATACTTTACTATTTTATTAGCTTTCTCTTTTTCACTTCAATTCTTATATTAATGCTTTGTACCTTTTAAATTAAACATCCATATTATGTGATATACTAAAATAAGTCATTAATATAAAATATATATTAAAATAAATTAAATAATATATATATATATATATATATATATATATATATTTATATATAATATTGTTGCTAAACTATATGCTTGTATTGTTAGCTAGGTTAGGTTAGAGTTATATATTAAATTAATTAATCTCTCAGTTATTGCTTATAGGCCTTTGACACTTGCATTTAAATTAAGAGCTATTGAGTGTTTAATTAGCAAGAATGTGGAGTTTTTGTTTTTGTGCCTATATTATTATTATTTCTTCCTACCTGAATTCCTTGTGATTGTGAGCATATGGTTGCTTACTCTTTAATTTGTACCTCTCAAAGTTGAAAGATGAAACATGGTGATCGGTTACAACTCCAATAATAATAATAATACTTCATTGATTCGAAGGTGGCAATGGAAGAAAAGAAGTTGAAATGACATGAAAGGCACGCCATCCATCGCCATGTCCATGTGTGTGTGTTTTTGTTTCCTTGTGGTGTGGGTTACTCACTTCTCACTACTCACTAATCACTAATTTGGTGGAGATGTTACTACTTACTACTCCCTCCTTTATTGCATCTTTCAACCATACATACAAATCTTGGACTGAATATTCAAAATCATTTCTAATTATTCATTTCATAAAGACATATATTTAATGTGTATGAAAGTTGTATAAAATAATATTTATATTTATAGGCATTTTTATATACCTATATTGATTATGTAAACATCAAATCAATATATGGTTCTTAACAACATGCAATTAACATTACATTCAATACTTAAAAAAAATGGTGTACTTAATTTTCTTTTAATTAAAGAAAAAGCTTAGGTGGATGTAGTCGTTTTGTTTTTGGTGAAATTTTCATTCATTATATAGTCAATTATATTAATTATATTCTTTTTTTCTATGATATTTTTTAGTTCAGCATATCAATTATTAATTCGTCAAATTCAAATTTTATTTAAAAAATTGCTGCTCGCCATGTCTATTTTCTTTGAATATTAGCATTATTTATTGTATCCACTGTTGTGTATTTATATTAAATAGAATGGGAACAGTGAATAAATTAAAAAAGGAATTAGTTAAAGGAATAAATAAGAGGGTTTGGAGATATTTTTGCTCAGAAAGCAGAATTTTCACCAACTTATTGTTTCCCGATTTTATTTGGTGGGAAAACGTCAAAGGTAGTTCAATTTCTTCTGGGACTTCTGACTATACCCTTGTCAAATATTCAAACTTAAAAAAGAAAGTTTACTCTATCAACAATTTTTTTAAATGTCTTGTTACTGATACCGATTTTAAAAAAGAAATCTTGAAAAGAAGTCATTAGTTGACAATATTTTTTTCTTTTGTCCTTCTTGGCGGGGAAAAAAGTATAAAAGGTTTTTCTTTAATTGAATAATGAAATACCATGTGAACATTTGTTGGTTAATTGTAGCATTTGACTTTATAGATTTTCATTAAAAAAAATGGTTTTTTTGGCAGGTAGACTAGCATTTACTATTTAGCTTCAGTATTTATTTATTTATTTATTTTTGCTATTAAGCTTCAGTATTTACTTGTAAGAATTAGACACACAAAAAAACAATACTCGTAAGAATTCAGTTATTTTGTGAAATGAAATTCCAGCTGAAAAAATGGTCTTTGGCAAATTATAACATCATATGCTGATATGCAACATCACTCAATTCTCTTTCTTTATAAAAAAAAAAGGTGAAATTTCGATGTAATTTAGCTTTAAAAATATATTTCATTAAAAATAAATATATGAAACTAATTTTGTTTAGTTAATTTTTACAGTAAAATTATTTTTCTAATCCTCAGTTTTTGAAAGATACAGAGTTGGGATTTAGAATTTAAGATAAAATGATAATATTTTTAAAAAATTACTTGATATTAGCTAAAAAGTTAAGTCCCTAATTAAACTCAAATTCTAAATTTATCGTATTTAGTTTAAAGTTAAGTTAAATACTGAGTATCAGCAAACGAAAACACAATGTGAATGTTAATCGTGGCAGGCGAAATATTTGAAAGGCGATTATCCATTTTAAATGAACAATAAAAATAGTGTTACTCTTATTTAAAGCACAATTAAAGAGAGGACAAGTTGATCAGGCGATAATGATAATGATTATGTTTAAGCTAATTAAGTTTGTTAACGAGTTTTCTACAATTAGGCTCACAGGTCACAGCATATGATGCTCGTCTCTTTCGCATAAAAAAATTAGAATAATTTTATTTGTACACTAAAATTAGCCACCAGCGTATAAAATATAAAATACATATGTAGTTTAATTCATTTTTGGTGTGTATTTAGTATTTTAATGCGTATTATACACTGGTGGCTGATTTTAGTGTATACCTAATATAACCCAAAAAATAATCATTCTTTTTTGTTAATTATCTTTTTAATCTTGTGCTATTTTTAAACATAAATGAAGTTATCAATTTTTTTAGTTTAATTTTAAGAATTTAGCTAATATGTGTCCTATGATAAGATTGCAAATTTAAAAGGTTTTTGTTGAAAATACAAGAATTAAACTTCTAATGTGCCGTTAAGACACATGTTAGCTAAATCCTAATTTTAGTACATTAATAATATAATTATTTTATAATTTTTTATACTAACAATTCATCAAAATTAAATTAGAATTTCTTAACAGGTAAAACTTATTTCTACGGTTATGTGCATATAATTAAATACAATTATCTTGTATACTTGCAATAAAAGAATTGTAACAACCAACGCTCCATGTGGTTTTTGGCATTGGAAAAGAATGGATGATAGATTTTGCTTTTAGGATGTTAGAAACACTCAAAGTTTGCAAGTGGGTTTCAAAATGATGAATTAATAACTGGTTTCTATGGATTGGTATCCCATTTGTATCCAAAAAGTTAAACATTGTTGCAATATATTCCT